>OY725330.1:58359889-58539722 GCA_963242795.1 Inga leiocalycina | reverse complement strand
AGTTACAATATCATAAACATAAGAATTAACCCACATTATGTTGGAGTTACAATGTCATAAACATAGGAATTAATCTACAACATAAAACTACATAAAACCATGGGAGGTTATAGATGTTATGGAATCCTAAAAGACTATGAACATCCACTACCACAATATTCATAACAACATGCATGCACTATATTATACACTTCTCGGTGATAGCAAACTTTCTGCCACTTCTCTAAATTTCCATCCACCAAGAACATCCTCAAATCAAATGGGAAAAGCTAGAGAGGAGTGTAGGAGACTCACCTACACATGAATCCGGCCTTGCATGTGGAGTTTGGCTCCTCCTTCTTTCTCTTCTCCGACAAAACTCTCAACTTCACTCTATCGCTCAACCACTCTCTCTCCCTTTCTCTATTATGTTTCTCTTGCTCTCCGCCCCCCCCCCCCCCACTCTCTCTAGCTTAATTAGTTTCATAACTTCAAATAATTTTCCTAAAATGTTCATACCCAAGTTATGACCACTAACTTTTTTTCCTCAAACTTTTAGGAAAATCAGCCTTTGAATCCCAAAATTGATTTTATCATTATTTAAATTTTCTTTTTTGGGAAAATTTATTCCTTTTACTAATTTTAGGGATGTTACAATTCTCCTCCCATAAAATAAATTTCGTCATTAAAATTTGATACATACCTTAAGATATAAATTCCGAATATTGCCTCTTCATGTCTTCTTCTACTTCCCAAGTTGCTGCCCTAGGAGATAATCCCTTTCATACCACTTTTACAAATGGTATGCTTTTTTGTTTGAGCCATCTCTCCTGACGATCGATAATTTATTCCAGCTCAACTTCATACATAAGATTATCTTGCACACCAGTGTCTTCTTGTTCAATAACATGTTCAAGGTCTGGTTGGTATTCTTCAATTGTAAGACATGAAAGACATATGTAATCTACTCAGATTTGAAGGTAATGCTATCCGATATGCTATTGGTCCAATTCTTGACAATATTTCAAAAGGGCCCAAATACCTAGGGCTTAGCTTCTTCATTTTCATTATCCTACCAATACCTGTGACTGGTCAAACCTTTAGATATACGTGTTTGTTCGCCGTTTAGCTTCCGCAAGCATACGGGTCGCAAGTAATAAAGTGATGAGTAAAGATCATTCCCACGAAGACTACGACGAAAGCAAACTAAAAAATGCAATCATGTGTTCAATTAGGTTGAATAGATTCATTTGAAATTGATCAAGTTGGAACAAAACATGTTGGTTGGGAGAAAAAGAAATTTAAAACTACTTTTCAACAGAAAATTTATAAAAGAAAATGATTCTTTGAATTCAAGTATTGGATGAAACTTAGGATTGTTTATCCCCTTTGTATTTCAAAAGCATTCACTAAATCCCCCCATATGTGCTACTTACACTACTGGAAAAAACCCTTTTTAGACCGCCACATTTAGACCGGTTTTGGCGGATAAAGTCTTAAAAATTTGCGTGGTGGCAGTTTTGTAATTATATTGAACTTCTTAGACCGGTTCTTAAAAAAACCGGTCTTAAAAAATTTATTTAGACTGGTTATAAAAAAGCTGGTCTTAAAGTCTTAAAATTTTACGCATTTAAAATTTTTTAACATTTAAGACCGGTTTAAATATAAACCGGTCTTAAATGTTAAATATTTAAGACCGGTTTTGTATTAAAACCGGTCTAAAAATTTTAACATTTAAGACCGGTTTATATGTAAACCGGTCTTAAATGTTAAAAATTTTAAATTCAAAATGCGATAACTTTTTAAGGCCGGTTGTGGGAAAAACCGGTCTTAAATGTGTTACATTTAAGACCGGTTTTTGTACAAACCGGTCTTAAATGTGAATTTTCCCTCTTTTAAGACTCGTTTTTAATAAAAACCGGTCTTAAAGGTAAGATTTTTCACACTTTTTTTTCCTCCCACGCCCAGATCGCGCGCTCTGTGAACCCTTTCTTCTCTCTTTTCCATTTCTCTGTGACCTCTGTCCGTGCTTGTTCTGAACTCGTCCATGGCGTCCCGTCCCTCATTTGCTCAAGTCTCCTCCATTATTACCGCTTCCGTTGTTGTGTTTGTCATTGTTGTTCTTTGATTATCGTCAGTCTTCTCCGCCGCAACCTCTAATCTCCGTAGCACAGTGACCATTCTTCTCTAATTTAACTTCCCTTTGTCAGTGCCGTGAATTTGAGGACTTCATTTTAACCTCAGTCGACGCCACTGTGACTTTGGGTTGAAGCTCACTCCTTGGTCTTCATTCAGGTTAGTGTTCAATCGATCTGTTATTTAGTTGTACGTTGTTTTATAATTAATAATGTTCAATGAAAAGTTCTTGTTGTTGCTTTAATTTGAGCACTTAAACATAATCTGGAAAAAATTAAAGTTCTTGTTGTTGCTTTAATTTGAGCACTTCTCGTTGTTTTATAATTAATATGCTCTAACTTTTTGAATTAATACCACTTTATGTTCTATTTTAGTTGTTTGATTATTGTCAGTGTTATTGGTTTGTTAAAACAATACTAGTTTCAAATGGTGCCTGTTAATTTCGTTGAAATATCTAAAACTCTATTGTTGTTGTTTTTTTGTCTATCCTTTTGTTGTTGGATATAGGGTGCTAGAAGTGTTGAGATATATATGGATCATAGTTGGATAGACACTAAACGGATGAGTGTTGAATATGATAATGGGGTGAGGGGTTTTTAGACTTCGCTAGTAGACATGCTGATGATGGTAGTGGAAAGTTTTATTGCCCTTGTGTAGTATGTTTGAATGAGAGGCAACTAAGTACTACAGATATATATACACATTTAATTTGTGAAGGATTCTGTAAGAGTTATACAATGTGGGATGGCATGGTAAAGAATTAGAAATGCCAAGTTCATCTCAACAGGGGGGAGTAAACTTTGATGATAATGACACGGATACGGATGATCGAATAGAGGATATTATTCGTGATGTAGGAGAAGAGAGTTTTGAGCAATTACATGCATATGGTAATATGTGTAGTGATGCTGAGACGCCGTTGTACCTGGGGTGTAAAAAGTACCAATTGTTGAAAGCAGTATTGAAATTGGTAAGCTTGAAAGCACGACATGGATGGAGCGACAAGAGTTTTTCAGAAACGCTTGAAGCTTTTAAGGACATGCTTCCAGATGATAATGTGTTGCCTTCTCGATAATGTGATGCTAAAAAAATATTGTGTCCACTAGGGATGAAATATAAAAAGATCCATGCATACCCTAATGATTGTATATTGTATAGAAAAGAGCATGAAGAGGAACAACAGTGTCCCATATGTGAAACCCCGAGGTACAAATCAAATAACGCTCCTAGAAAAGTATTGTGGTACCTTCCAATCATACCAAGGTTCAACCGCTTGTTTGCTAATGAAAACGATGCAAGAAAATTGAGATGGCATGTGGATGAGAGGTTCGATGGAAAGCTTCGACATCCGGCTGATTCTTCTCAATGGAAGAAAATCGATCAATTATTTCCTGCCTTCGGTGAAGAGCCTAAGAACCTTAGGCTTGGGCTTAGCACGGATGGCATGAATCCTTTTGGTAGCCTGAGCAGTATACATAGTTCATGGCCTGTTCTGTTGGTAGTTTACAACTTATCTCCTCTGTTATGAATGAAACAAAAGTACATCATGTTATCTATGTTGATTTTGGGACCAAAACAACCCGAAAATGATATAGATGTTTACCTGGAACCCTTGATCGAAGATTTGAAAGAGTTAAGGAATGAAGGTGTTGATGTTTTTGACGCGAATAAGAAGGAGGTTTTTAAAATGCGAGCCATGATCTTTTGTACTATAAATGACTTCCCCGCATATGAAAACTTATCAGGCTATAGTGTTAAAGGCCATAAAGCATGTCCGATTTGTGAAGAAGGAACATGCTACTATCAACTTCAACATGGAAGAAAGACAGTTTATCTTGGCCATAGGAGATTTCTCAGACGAGGCCACCCGTATCACAGATTAAAGAAAGTTTTTTTGGTAGACAAGAGTTTGAAGATGCTCCGAAGCCATTGATTGGGGAGCAAGTTTATGAAAAGGTGAAAAATATGAATGTTATCTTTGGTAAGACTACAAAGAAAAGTAATGAGAAAAGTAAATAGAAAAAGAGGTATGTCTTATTCAATCTTCCATATTGGCCGAAGCTTGATGTAAGACACTGTATTGATTTCATGCATGTGGAGAAAAACGTTTGTGATAGTATTGTTGGGACACTGCTTAACATACAAGGTAGTTCTAAGGATGGTGTGAAGGCAAGATTAGATTTGCAAGAAATGGGGATACGAGAAGACTTGCATCCAAAGCTATATGGTAAGAGAACTTTTTGTCCTCCAGCTGCTCATACTTTGTCTAAGGATGAGAAAAGAAGCTTTTATCAGTGTTTACATGGCATCAAAGTTCCTTCAGGGTATTCTTCAAATGTTAGGAAGCTTGTGTCGATGAAAGACTTGAAGTTAGTGGGGCTAAAGTCTCATGATTGTCATGTCTTAATGCAATAACTGCTCCCAGTAGCTATTCGAGGCATTGCCAAATATGATCTTTAACATATTTTGACTAGACTTTGTTTCTTCTTCAATGCTATTTGTAGTAAAGTCATTGAGACAGAAAAATTGGATGAACTGGAAAATGAAGGATATCTGATCTTGTGCCAGCTTGAGAAGCTTTTTCTTCCTTCTTTTTTTGACATCATGGTACATCTAATTGTTCATCTAGTCAGGGAGATCAAGTTGTGTGGCCCTATCTATTTACGATGGATGTACCCAATTGAAAGAACTATGAAAATCCTAAAAGGGTATATGAAGAACCCTAACCAGCCTGAAGCATCTGTTGTTCAGAAATATGTTTCTGAAGAAGCCATGGAGTTTTGTCAAGATTACTTGTCAAATGTAGGACACATTGGACTTCCTGAACGTAATGACGAAGAAGGCGGTAGACACGGGGCTTCAGTAAAGAGCATGGATCCTGATGAATTGCAACAAGTCCACTTGTACATCTTGAATAATGTTGATGAAGTTCAAAATTACATTAATGCTCATAAAGAAATTGTATGGAAAGGAAATAGTCGAATGACTGAACAAAGGTTCATTAGGGAGCATAACAAAACTTTTGCACATTGGTTCAAACAAAAGGTTGACGGCGAAGAATGTGTTTCTGATACAATTAAATGGTTAGTACGTGGTCCTGAGGCTGATGTCATAAGTTGGACTTCATTTGTGATCAATGGTTATACATTTTACACAAAGTCCCTTGATTATAGGAGCACCGTCCAGAACAGTAGGGTTATGTTAGTGGCTGAATCTATGCACTTATCTAGTTCAAAAGATAAGAATCCTAGATTGGTAGCAATACCTTATTATGGGGTGATTGAAGAGATTTGGGTGGTTGATTATGTTAAAGTTAAACTTCCCATTTTCAAATGCAACTGGGTTGACACTACTACAGAATTGAGATATAACCACCCCAAAAGACGTCCCAAATTGAAAATTGGGTGGTTAAAAAGATAGGCGGTGGCATTTTCGTAATTATATATATGTAGGGGAACCTTTAGGCGTCCCAAATTAAAATTTGGGACGTCTAATGTGCTTCATGGCGCGAAATATAAATTTATGAAATTTTTTTTAGCGCCTGGAGCCAGGTTTAGGCGTCCCAAATGTCATTTGGGACGCCTAAAGTAGGACTTTAGGCGTCCCAAATGTCATTTGGGACGCCTAAAGTAGGACTTTAGGCGTCCCAAATGGCATTTGGGACGCCTAAAGTCCTACTTTAGGCGTCCCAAATGGCATTTGGGACGCCTAAAGTCACCTTTAGGCGTCCCAAATACCATTTGGGACGCCTAAAGGCGTCCCTGCATGTCAGACACTTGTCTGACATGCGGTCTATCACACCCATCTCCTCTCACCCACCCACAACTTTACTCTTCTTCCTCCTCTCCCCCACACCGTCGGCCTCCCTCCTCTGGTTTTCTTTCTTCAATTCCTCACCCACAAAACTCTTCTTCCTCCTCTCCCCACCCACACCATCGGCCCCTCCTAGAGTTTTTTTGCTTCAACTCCTCCCTCCTCCCTTGTTCAACCGTGGATCTTTGCTCTCTCCTCCTCCCTTGTTCAATTCCTCACCCACAACTTTAACACCGTCGTTGAACTCCTCCCTTCTTCTTCCTCTTTGTTTCTTTGCTCTCTCCTCCACCTTGGTCGCTCCATTGTTGTGCACACACCACCGTGGATCTCCATCTACCTCTCCAACATACTAGCTAGCTGATCAGGTTGGTTATTTCTTCGTTTTTAATTTTTTTTTTTTTTGTAACAGAATGTTATATTTTGTTTTTGAAATATAAATTAAATGGTTGAGATTGTGATTATTATATATTGCTTATATATAAATGGTTGAGATTGTGCTTATCTATTAAGAAGACTCCCCTGTTATAGGACCCCTTAGCTTATAACATGTTATGCATTTACACGTTGCTAAATTCCTTTTTAAATTCATTACAATATGTTGCTGTAAGAAGTAGAGAGACATGTGACGTAATATGGATGTTGAATACAAATATTTCAAGAGTTGTAGTGTCTTCTTCGTCTCACTTAGCTTGCAAACTTTCTTTTATAAAAAATATGTAAAAGCTACGTAGAGAAAAGCATTGCAATATTAACACAAGGCATGAAAATGTAATAAATGATTTTAATGAAGTTTTGAATTTATACCATTCGTGATTTCACAGAGAGATCAATATTTATAATTTATTACATTTTCATATTCATGCATGTAAGTTTAATTAATATTCTACTCAAATTAGGTAATAAAATTAAATTCATATTCATGCATGTAAGTTTAAGCATTATTTATAATTTCAAATAAATGAAAAATTATTGTCAAATACTTTTTTTTGCCAGAATATTGTCAAATACTTATTAATTGATATTTACTCTTCATTAATTAATAGAAAATAGTGATAGGGTGCAATTGTGCCGTGCCAGTTTTTTGGAGAGGTTCTTATATAATTCCCCTACATATATATAATTACGAAAATGCCACCGCCTATCTTTTTAACCACCCAATTTTCAATTTGGGACGTCTTTTGGGGTGGTTATATCTCAATTCTGTAGTAGTGTAGCCTCCCCCACAATATTCATTAAATGATTGTTATCTAGGAGAGATGAGGCTAGGAGGGGGCAATAACTTAATTAGGCAATCCCATCATATGTCGTTGAGAATTGTACTAAACGTGTGAATGTAATTTGGTAATGCCTTAGGTGGTAACAAAATGGATCATAGTTGGATGAATGCTTTGAGAACTAGTGAAGAATATGAGAAAGGGGTGGACGAATTTATTGAATTCGCTAAAAAGAATGCTCCTGCAAGAAATGGGAAGTATTTTTGTCCTTGTGTCAATTGTTTGAATGAGAGTAGACGGGATGTTGATGTCATAAAGGATCACCTACTTTGTGATGGAATAAATCTGCGATACACAAGGTGGATATGGCATGGTGAGGAAGTAACTGATTGTCCGTCACACAAGAAGGAAGCTGTGGATGTCATAGATGAAGATAGAATGGAGAGAATGATTAACGATGTTGAGGCAGAATCCTTTGCGCAGTCGCAGGAGTATGACAGCCTGCGGAGTGATGCAGAGACACCATTGTACAGTGGTAGTAAGTACACGCGGCTGACAGGAACATTACATTTGGTTAACTTAAAGGCAACTTGTGGGTGGACCGATAGTAGTTTCACATTGCTACTTGAACTATTGTGTGATATGTTTCCGGAGGATAATGTACTTCCAAATCGTATGTATGAGGCCAAGAAAATCCTGTCTACAATGGGTATGGAGTATAAGAAGATACATGCTTGCCCTAATGACTGCGTACTGTACAGAAATGAGTACGGAGGTCTTAGTGAGTGTCCTAAGTGTAAAACTGCACGATACAAAGTGAAAAAAGATGGTGGTTGTGGTGATGTGACAAGTAAAAGGCAACCTTTAAAGGTTATGTGGTATCTTCCAATAATACCACGTTTTAAACGTTTGTTTGCGAGTGCAACAAAAGCGAAGAAGTTGAGATGGCACTCTGATGAGAGAACATCTGATGGGAAATATCTTCGGCACCCAGCTGACTCTCCACAATGGAAAAAAATAGATGAAATCTTCCCTCAATTTGGCAGCGAGCCGAGAAACCTACGTCTTGGGCTTTGTACAGACGGCATCAATCCGTATAGAACTCTTACTAGCACACATAGTGCGTGGCCGGTTCTCCTTGTAATATACAACTTGTCTCCCTGGCTATGTATGAAACGTAAGTATATGATGCTATCTATGATGATTTCTGGACCAAAACAGCCAGGGAACGATATTGATGTCTATTTGGCGCCTTTGATTGAGGACTTGAAGAAGTTATGGGAGGAAGGCATAGATGTGTTTGATGCTTATAAGAAGGAGTCTTTCAAGCTACGTGCACTGATTTTCACAACGATAAACGACTTCCCTGCGTACGGAAACTTGTCAGGGTACAGCGTGAAGGGTCACAAAGCATGCCCAATATGTGAAGCAGACACACACTTCCAACAACTAAAGCATGGAAGAAAAACTGTCTACCTTGGCCACAGGAGGTTTCTTCATCGGTTCCACCCGTATCGTAGGCTAAGAAAGCGGTTTAACGGCTTACCGGAGCATGGAATGGCTCCAAAGTCACTAACCGGAGAGGAAGTCCACAGTCGAGTGGAACGTATCCATGTCACTTTTGGTAAAAATCAGAGGGTCGCGGGTGAGAAGAACATATGGAAGAAGAGATCCATTTTCTTTGATCTTCCATATTGGCGTTCGCTAGACGTGAGACACAGTATTGATGTGATGCATGTGGAGAAGAATGTTTGTGATAGCCTTATCAGTACGCTTTTGCACATACCAGGGAAGACTAAGGATGGGATTAATGCGAGATTAGACCTTGTCGATATGGGAATAAGAGAACGGTTACATCCACAACTAAGAGATGATGGTAGGAGGGCATACATGGAGCCAGCAGCGCATACACTATCAAAAGCAGAGAAAAGAAGTTTGTGTGGGTGTTTGCATGAAATGAAGGTGCCGCAAGGGTATTCCTCGAATGTGAGAAGATGTGTCTCAATGGACGATTTGAAGTTAGTGGGAATGAAGTCCCATGATTATCATGTGTTGATGCAACAACTATTACCAGTAGCTATTAGAGGCATAATGAAAGATGAAGTACGAAACACAGTGACAAGATTGTGCGTTTTCTTCAATGCTATCTGTAACAAAGTCATTGACACTGAAAAGTTGGATGAACTAGAAAATGAGGGTTACATTATTTTGTCACAACTAGAGATGCACTTTCCGCCTTCATTTTTTGATATAATGGTGCATTTGGTAGGTCATTTGGTGAGGGAGGTAAGGCTATGCGGTCCAGTTTACCTGAGGTGGATGTACCCTTTCGAGCGATACATGAAGATCTTAAAAGGGTATTCTAAAAATCCTTATCGACCAGAAGCCTCAATAGTAGAAAGATATGTAGTTGAGGAGGCTATGGAGTTTTGCAAAGATTATATGTCAGGGAAGAAGGAACAATCTCGGCATGAAGAAGGGAGAAGCAAGGGAACACGAGGACTGAAAGTGAAGAATGTTCCTCGTGAAGAGGTGTTGCAAGCCCACTTGTATATCCTGAATAATATGGAAGAAGTTCAACCTTACATAAATGAACACAGAAACACTTTGAAGAACAAGAATCCAAGGAAGAATGATATGCAGATTGCTATTGAGCAAAACAAGACATTCATGCAGTGGTTCGAGGAAAAGGTTTTGCACGAGATCGGTGTGTCTGAGACAATCGAGTGGCTAGCTTGGGGGCCTTCGTTTCAGGTCATTACTTGGACCGGTTATGATATAAATGGCTATTCTTTCTATACCAAAGCGCAAGATGACAAAAGTACCATGCAAAATAGTGGGGTTATGGTAGAAGCTGAATCTATGCACTTTTCCAGTTCGAGAGACAAAAACCCCATATTAGCGTCTATGGCCTATTATGGAGTTATAGAAGAAATATGGGAGATGACGTACAACAAGTTCAAAGTTGCTTTATTTAAATGTAAGTGGGTTAGCAACAATGCCGTGGTAATAGATAAACAATATGGATTTGTCTCAGTCGATCTTCGAAGAGTTGGCTATAGAGAAGAGCCCTTCATTTTAGCAAGCCAGGCGAAGCAAGTGTTTTATGTCACCGATCCTGCCAGCAAAAATATGTCCATTGTCCTTAAAAGTAAAAAACAGAAGTATGGTGATCCGACCTTCAACCTTGATGACACACCACCTTTCACAACAACTACACCTCGAACAAATGAAGTAGAATTGGTAGATGATGACGAATATGCTGTAAGAAATGACCATGGTGAAGGACTATGGGAAACAATATAGAGTAAGACCTTAATTTATAAACGAGAACTGTGTTTTACTTCCCGCTTACTATATACATGTGTTTTCATTGCAATTTACTTACGTTTCTGATGATGCTTTTTGTGTTAACAGGAATATGGACAACGTTAGTGATGACGAGAGGGGTGGAGATGACGAAAGCTCTAGCAATGACGAAATTCCTAGAGTTGAACCCCCTGCAAGAAGGAGGGTTAGAGGCTGTACAAAGATGGGAGCATTGGTTGCACGTCATGAACATCAACAGGAGAGGCTGCATATAGACTTCGATCATAATCTGAATCCAATTGGTCCTGAGGAAGACCACTTCATTAGCTACATAGGGCTTTTGGCTCGAAGCAAAGTGCGCATTACCTACGATAATTGGAGATTGGTTCCCCCAAAAACGAAAGACATGATTTGGCAGCAACTTTTGGTATGTAAGTTTTGATGCATTGTAGCTTTGTTCTTATTGTTTCAAACATAATAATCTTATGTTTTACCTTGCAGCAAACATACGATGTCCCCGACACCACAGAGATGCATAGGCACTGGATGGATGAGGTTCGTGTACGATGGAAAGGTTTCAAGAACAAGCTAACAAAGCATTACATTCGAGGGGCCCTTAGGGGTAATGATCCATGTGCACAGTATACATATTTATCTCCAGAGGACTGGAGGTTGTTTGCGGCATCACGAGCAGATCCTGAGTTTTTGGTAAGATTTCTGTCATGATTTAGAACTACTTATATCGTTGATTTCATATACTTTATATCGTTGATTCATTTTTTGTCGTTTTTCATTCATAGAAATTAAGTGCAGCAAATGCCCAGAGGCAAGCAGAAAATAAATATCAACATTTCATGTCTCGCGGTGGATATCGCAAGCTTGAGCGGCAAATGATGGCAGAAGAGTTGCAAAAAATGAAGGAAGCAGCGGAATCTGATCCTAGCGTTGTTATCCAGCCACCGGCACCTCCTCCACGTCACAAAAAATGGAAAGCAGGGAGGATTAAGGCTGGGAAGTACATCAATCCGACTGTTGCTGAGGTTGCTGCGAGGATTGTAAGTAGTTATACCATAAGTACCTAATTTTTTACATGTCGCGAGTGGTTTCGATACATTTACGATAAACTGCATGCTACAGGATGACCTGGACGAGCAGAGTAGCCAAGGTTCATTCAATCCAAGTACACGGATGGACATCTTGTCAACGGCTATTGGGAAGGCAGATGACCTTGGTCGTGTTCGAGGAGAGACACGGGGAGTTAGTGTCGCGAGGTATTTTGGACGAGAGCCACGTTATTCCTCACAAGCTGGACCTAGTAAGGACGTTGTGGCCAAGATTCGAGAGGAGCTCGAACGAGAGATCGAGGCCAACCTTCGTGACAAGCTCCGACAAGACATGTTGCCAGAGCTTCAACTTGAAATGGCAAAGATGTTTGAAGCACAAAGGGCAAGGGACGAGGCTCGAACTCAGGAATCCCCGGCCTTCAATAGCACCAGAGGAAGTTACAACCCTCTGGAGCAACCACTTGGCCACCCTTCTCCCACTCCAGTATCGGGACCACTTGGCGACCCTTCTCCCAATCCAGTGTCGGGAGACCCTTGCACCCTCTATTTGGATGATCCATTATTGCGTGTTGTTGCTGATGCTCTCGTTCACACATATGCTACCACCCACCATAATCAGCAAATTCCGGAGGATTATCGTAGGGTGAATGTGACGAGTGTTAGAAAGGGGGAAGAAGGTACAGCCATCCCTGTTCCTGATCCAGAGGTTGGCACGTTAGGTCAAGCGATAGGATCTTTCATCCTTTGGCCTCGCAATCTTATTGGTTCAGACGCAACACCTCCAATGGTAGGAATTACCTTACTGTTACTGAAAATCTATTGGCATCCTAATAACAATTTGTTTTTTGATGTTCTAAAAGGATGACGAAGCTGCGAGCAAATGGCCCTACTTAGCACGGCTGCAACAGATCTACAAGGGCATTAAACAGATTGACTTGAAGATGCCTCCAGGGATTGTGGGCCAAGTGGAGTATCCCTACACGATTGACAATAAAGATCTCAAGCAGTTTATCAGGTTGGAGGAGATAGATGCAGGCTGGGTCAAATTTACAGTCCGGTAAGTTTTTTTTTTCAATTTTCCCATAGAATTCATTTAGTGGTTTTTTGTTTTCATACATTCAAGAATTGATTCCTTATTTTAATTCTATTATAGCACCTTCCACGATCTCTGCGCAAACATGGAAAGAAGTAATTGGTATGGATTCTTATGTCCTGCGAATACGACGGCGGATACTTGTACTGTGGCGCATAGGACTCACTATGTCGGCTCCCAAATGGCACAAACCAAACTTCGTTGTTATCTAGCACCCATTGTCCAACGGTTCGTATTTACATTTTGTCAATTTCAGAAGTTTACTAAATAATTGTCTTCTCACTCATCTAACTTCATTTTAATGTGTACATGTTGTTAAAGAAACCACTGGACTTTGTGTGTTATATGTCCCCGCCGCAACGTAGTCTATTGGTTTGATCCCTTGAGCAACAGGCCAGACAGAGAGACAAAATCCGTCTTCGACACGTAAGTTATTCTGTTTGTATTTCATTAACAACAAAAATAAATGAATGGTTCTAATTTCTGTTCATTTTGCTTTTCATGATAGTGCTTGTCAAACATATAGAATCCTAGGTGGGTCACGCGAGGGTGCAGTTGTTAAAAAGCCAAAGTGGTTTTATCCCATAGTAAGTACATTCGATCCTACCTAATTGTTTCATTGACGGTCCTTTTAGACATACCTTTATTGATTTTAACAACTAATTGCATCCCTTTGATTAAAAGTGCCCTCGGCAACCTGGCAACACTGAATGCGGATATTATGTTATACTTTATATGTATAACATAACTCAAGGTGGAATTACTAGCGATTTTGAAAAGGTAATCGCTTCTTCATTCTCAAATGATAATATTTTTGGTGTTCTAATCGAAATGTTAATTAATTCATTTGCTTGAGATTCATTTCATCAAAGCTTATTACTTTCTAATTTTCAGATTTTTGATAATGATGATGCCTACCTACGTGAAGACCTTGATTTGATCAGAGATCTATTGGCTGGACATCTTCTTCAACATATAGATCAGTAAACTTGTTATTTTATATCAGTTTGTACTTGTGTGATGACAGCGTTTTGACACTTTCTGGTTGTTTTTTGTTGATATATATAGTAGTAGGTTGCATGAAAGGTTATTGTATGTATATATAGTAAAGATTGTAGTGCTGGATGTCCTTACTAGTTTGTAACGGACAGTGTGGTTTATGAATCCATCTTTTATTCTGTTTCTGCAGTTTCAATTCGTTGGGTAATACAGAATGTAAATTATGGTATAAAAAAAAAACCTAACTTTTAGACGTCCCAAATTAAGATTTGGGAGGCCAAAAGTCCCCCAGGTGGGACTTTAGGCGTCCCAAATTAAGATTTGGGAGGCCAAAAGTCCCCCACCGTGGGACTTTAGGCGTCCCAAATTAAGATTTGGGAGGCCTAAAGTCCCCCAGGGTGGGACTTTAGGCGTCCCAAATTAAGATTTGGGAGGCCAAAAGTCCCCCAGGGTGGGACTTTAGGCGTCCCAAATCTTAATTTGGGACGCCTAAAGTCCCACCCTGTGGGGACTTTAGGCGTCCCAAATCTTAATTTGGGACGCCTAAAGTCCCATCATGGGGGGACTTTAGGCGTCCCAAATATTAATTTGGGACGCCTAAAGTCCCACTTTAGGCGTCCCTACCATTTAGGACGTCTTTTGTCTCAACTTACTACGCCCCCAGCATATACGTCCCCCCGTTTTGGGACGTTAAAAGTGCCAAATTTGGGAGGTTAAAGCCCCTTTTTGTAGTAGTGTGATGTCAATAATGGTGTGATGATTGATCAATTAGGATTTACATTAGTTGATTTGAATAGTAGAAGTTTTAGAGATGAACCTTTTATTATGGTATATCAAGCGAAACAAGTGTTCTATGTTACTGATCAGGCAAACAAAATGTGGTCTGTAGCTCTCCAAGGAAAAAGGGTCGTTGATATTAATCAAGAAAGTCATTCAATGAATGATCTGTTTGAGACTCCTTCTTTTTCTAGAGGTTTACCAGAATTGAACGAAGAAGATGAAGCAGACAATGAACACGGCACAAGAAATTATCATCATGAAGGGATATGGGAGGATATCCCTTTATAAAACTACATTTAAGGTTAGTTAGCTAAAATAATTATCATGAACTATATTTGAATTATGTATATTGTTATTGGTGTATATATATAACTACTTTTTTTGCTGTTGTCACAAGAAAATGAAGGATATGAAGTGTACGTCTTAGTGTAGATTCTCTGAAGCCAGGCCAGCTAGTGATCATTAGCCTGAGATGAGTGTGATCATCATTAATGTAATTTAATCTTTGATGTATGTATGTAAGTGAAAAGATAAGGAACTTGGTCAAAACAGCATTGTCATGGTTATTTGATTTCCTTGCATTATGATTCTGTCTATGGTTGTGAGTTTATTATACATGGTTGTTTTCCTTTGCTTATGTTTTGGCCAGCACTATTTAAGCACAAGGGAGTTGAGTTTTAATATATTCCAATAAGTTTTAAGATTTATTTATTTCAATGTCGTTGAACTGGTTGCTGCTTGCTGAGTGAAATGTTTTAACAGGGGAAATGATTTGCTGGGTATACTTTTAAACGAAAATTTTTTTTTAAAAAAAGTCAACTTGTAAGTCCGGTTCTATCCAAAACAGGTCTGAAAAGTAAATTTAAGACCGGTTTTGGAGAAAACCGGTCTGAAAATTTGACTTTTTAGACCGGTTTATAAAGAACCGGTCTAAAATGTGATACTTTTTAGACCGGTTCTTTATAAAACCGATCTCAAAATTCAAATTTTTAGACCGGTTCTTCATAAGAACCGGTCTAAAATTTTATTAATTAAGACCGGTTCCTATTATAACCATGGTTATTAAACCCGGACCGGACCGGCCGGTCCGGCCCGGGAACCGGTGACCCGGTGAGAAAACCGGTCCGGTTCATGAACCGGACCGGTTCAGTATTTTTTTAATTTTTTTTTTTTTTAAAAATCTTTTTTTTTTAATTTCTTTATAATTTCATATTAATAAATCTAAAATTTTCACTCTCTCACCGGTTTGGTCCCGGGTTAGCTCCGGTTTGACTCCGATCTGACCCACTGACCCTTGACCCAGTATCCCGACCGGTTCACTGACCGGTTCCGGTTTAATAACCTTGATTATAACCGGTCTAAAAATATTTATTTTTAGACCGGTTTTATAATAACCGGTCTTAATTAAAAAGTTTTTTTAAGGCCAGTTCCATAACCGGTCTAAAAAGTAGAAGACTTTTTAGACAGCTGTATCAAGACCGGATCGAGAACCGGTCTAAAATGTTTTTTTTAACCGGTCTTAAAAGTGATTTTTCAAGTAGTGTTAATGAAAGATTATGCTAGCCAATGATACTAATTTACCTATAAGTGCTCTCTCAAGTCTCCAAATAGGTGTTTAATTCAATTAATTCATTAATCTCTTAATTAACTAATTAAACCCTGATTTCCATTATAAATCCTATTAGGCTATGTGAGGCTAATGAGTGTATCTCTACCTCATTCGCAAAACTATCTATTCAATTCACAAAGTTCAAGTTCTCACACGATTAGACTCAAGTTTTACACCCAATCGAGCCCTCTTAAGCATTAATCAAGTGAACCCAACAACCTTATTGGTGGCCAATCAATAAGAAGCATTAAGCAAAGAGTAAATTAGCATAATCTCATCATTAATCACAAATATAAGGGGAAATGAGTGCTTAATCCATACAAGGGTTTAAAACAACCCTAAAATAAGGTGTTTAGCTACACACAGTCATGAAAAAGCTACAATTATGCAGAATAATTACAGCCATTATAGAAACTTAACAAAGAAAAAGAAGAGGAATGAGAAAAACTAATGATTTGAGGCCCAAATTGCTTCTAGGCTTCAACCCAAGCTCAATACTCTTTAAGGGGGAAAACCCTAGCACACCTAGCTCCTAGGAACACTTGAAAACTGAAGAATGACCTAATTTCGGCCTATCCCTTGCTTAAATACCCTCCTCATGCGTTTCAGCAAGTAAAACACATGGTTGCATTTTCTGTCGTGTGCTTCAGCACACACCAATGTGCTGAAGCATATGACACAGTGAGTTCTAGTCCTCGTTGGCTTCGGCACAGGGTCGAGTGCTGAAGCATGTTACACAGTAAGTTCTAACCCCGAATGCTTCAGTACATATGCTTTTGGCTAAAGCATATGACACAGTGAGGGCAATTCTCT
Source organism: Inga leiocalycina (assembly GCA_963242795.1). NCBI lineage: Eukaryota > Viridiplantae > Streptophyta > Magnoliopsida > Fabales > Fabaceae > Inga > Inga leiocalycina. The sequence continues at coordinate 58,522,913 of OY725330.1, read as the reverse complement.
ATTGGCTTCATCACATGCATTGTTGGATGAAGCCAACAACAAATCAGCTTCCCTCCTAGTTCGTTGATCTTTTCCTTGGTCTTTTAGAGCTTTTTGACTTGTCATCTTTCACCTACAAGGAGGATGACATCATGAGTTCTTTAATTTTAAGAGATAATCCTATTTGGATGCATTTAACTCATGATTTGAACTTTTCTTTTGTTCTACCACATTTTCTTCTATATATGCACAATTTGTACTCAAAAGCAAGTGAAAAGAGAAGAAAATGTGCTAGAATGTTATCGTTTTCTATGAGTTAACAATGTTCACCAACCTAAATTCTAGAGGTCTCCTCCTCTTGTAGGCATAGCTTTTTTGCCTACTCTGCTCCACAAGGAGCCTCTTTCTAATAATTTTTATTTGTTCTATGGTTTGATCAACTAAGTGGCCTGCCCATACAATCTCCTCTCAGTCAATTTAGTCCAACAAAGCGATGATTGACATTTCCTTCCATATAGGATTAAGCTTGGAATCCTTGTGGATAGTTTTGGATTAGTTAGAATTCAAGTTTGGGGGTATTTTTTCTTTGTTTTAGGATAGTTTCATTTTGGTTTTCTTTTCTTTTTGTTTAATTTCATTGTTGTTGAGTGTTGCTTGTGTATGTGTTTTGGTTTTTCTCTTTGCAAATCATGGCACCCAGACAGAAGCGAAAGCCAAGAACCCATAATCCCCCAAAAGCAACAGTCTAGGATGTTGAATATGACTTTTGTCTTGTGTTAGCCTTGGGGTCCACAATCAAAAATTAATCAAAGATTGTGTATAGGCAAACTTGGGATTGTTCTCTCTTCTCAATGAGCCTTTTATTGAATCTTAAGTAAAACAAGGGGAAATTGGCTTGGGTTTTTCAAATTAATAATTAAAAGAAGGATGTAATTTAATTAAAAGCTAAACTATTATTTTTGGTATTTTTATAAAAATGGGATGGTTAATAAAATATGAATGAAGTGAATTCTCTTGAGAAATTGGTTCATTGACTATCCTAGTTCATTAAATGATATAGGATTTTAAAATCCATCAAGTCTTAATTAAAAATCCCAAGTAATCAATTGGGTCTAACGCTCTTAATCAATAGCTACTCCTACGATCGCATTCATAGTTATTGCTTATAAATATTATTCAAGAACCACTTGCTATGTGGAATGGATTAAATTAATGCAATTGTTTCTTCTAATATGAATGCACAAACGCACCATTCAAATTAATCCAAATCAATTTTACAAATTAGTAATCACATAGCAAGTATAATCTCATTGAATTAATAGGAAATATAACCATAAATCAATCAATCACAATAATTCCAATCCAAACACAATATAAACAATCTTAGTTCAATAATATGGAGTCTAAATAGTTCATAAAAAAATCTTACTCCAACTACTTTAGAACATAGCTAGGAATTACAATAATAATAGGAAATTCATAAAGGAATTAAGAAAAACTCTCATTTAAAGCTTTTGAACTCAAAGTCAAATCCACGGTCCTTAGGAGTTGAATCCTCAGCCTCTCATTGCTTTGAAATAATCACAGCTTAACCAAACACCAGAAATTCATGGGAATTGAAAGAACGAAATTGGAGAGACAAAAACAGAGGAAGGCTGTCGGGCATTTTACAAAAATGAGAATAGAGACATGGAACTTGCAGAACAATGATGAAGACGGAAGGCTCAGAATCAAGCCTAGTCTATGGTGAGTAAGAAATACGATGATGGTGCTGGTAATGGTGAAGAACGGAAGGTCGACGGTGGCTCTGATTCTCTCTCTGTCCGTCTTGGTTTAACAGTCTTGGCCTCCTCCGATGGTGGTGAGAGACGGTGGTTGTGGTGTTTGAAGATGAGAGAGGAAGGGCTGACTGTTTCCAGCGGTGGTGGGGTTAAGCTCAATGGAGGTGGTGGTTTTTCTTGGCCCAACGGCACTGTGGCAGTGGTTAACAGAGGAGGAGTGACGGTAGTGATGAATGGCGAGAATGGTTTCCAGCGGAGGATGAAGATACGGTGGTGTTAGGTGGTGAGAAGGCAGAGGCAATTGAACAAAGAACGCCGGCGGGGAGAACGATAGGTCGTCCTCTCTCTTCCTCGTCCGAAACCCAGCTCCGCAACGCTGTGAAACTCTCAGCTCTCTCTCTCGCATCTGCCCTCAGCTCTCAGCTGGTTCCACGGCGCCTCTCCTCTGGTTCAAGATGGTCGTCGGCGAAAGTGAATGAAAGAGAAAAGGTCGCCAGGTACCTTCGACTTAAGAGGAAGAAGATGATGATACGATCCTCCCTCCCTTGCGCGACGCTACTCTGGTTTTCCCCACTCTCAGCTGATGTCGGGTCTGTCTTCCTTTTCTTCCAGCTCCAGAAGCCCAAAACAGTAGCCAATTCCCTGTTTCGGATCTCTCTCTTTTTTTCGGGCCTGCAATCAGGTGAAAGATGGATTCACCTGGTCAAAAGTTTTGACCAGGGACTACAGTGAGAATTGTCAAAAGTTTCTTTGAGGTACTAAAGTGCACTTTGTGAAATTTTGGTGGGGCGAACTAAACTTATCTAACATTTTGGGTCTTTTATGTAATTTGATCAACCTTTTTCCTTCATAAATTTGTAATTTTCAGAAATTATGGGGCCCTTTTCTGTAATTTTCCCCAGTATCAAAATATTAATTCTGACCCTCTAACATCTTCAATTTTCTTCCAAAACACCTCAATGCAATATTAAATATAAGGTAGCATCAAATGTCCAAGAAACAATTGTACAGAATAATTAACAAATTACGATTATTTTGCCCCTAATTACAATTAATTCAATACAATTGTTCATAGCTAAAATTAATGTTTAATCATGTAATATTGTCCTAGAAAAATGCATTAAAAATCTCAATTTAATTATGAAAAATTATATAAAAATATGGTTCAATCAATTCCCCCACATTTAGACCTTTGTACTCCTGAACAAAGGGAATCAAGCACAATTTTCTAAATTCCAATCATCAATGCAATTGAAAGACAAGCAATTTCATAATTAGAAGTCAAACAATGCAAAGAAATTAGTTAACTACACAATCCAAAATATTATAATGAAGCACCAGAGACTCTCAAGGTATTAGTGTTTCACTCACCTCACCTTATTAAGATAATTTCACTATAATTCACTTAATCAACACCTTACCATAGGCTTATAACAACTTTAATATTTCCACTACCAATAACAATAAATACAATGAATCAAGAACAGTTAAAAAGCTTATAACCCTACAAGATGAAATATTTATTGCCTTCTATTTTTAACACACATATATGCATGAGGTTTATAACTTCGGGCCGGGAAAAGTAAATTACACATGCACAGGAAAAACTTCAAAAAAAAATGTTGGATGATAAGGAAAATAAGTAAAAGAGAGAGGTGAACATAAAGAAATTTTGAAGTAAATATAATATAATTTTGTATCATTAAAATAAGGGAATAAAGAACAAGGGCCCCGTTTATTATTTGTAAAATATGAAAAAGCCAAAAGGGAACAAGTCTGGTGTTTATACCGGCTGGAAACAAGTTTGGTGTTTATACTGTTAAGGATGGATATAGTCTTTGAGCTTCAGGCAATCTTATATTGGGGCTCATGATCCTTTTTGGAAATTTTGTGGTCTATTTCTCTTCCTCCCAAATACAATTTGTTTATTTGGAAATTGCTACATAAGGCTGTGCCTTCATGTGACATTCTTAGACATCATCATCTTAATGTTCAAGGGCTATGTTTATTTGGTTGTCATCAAGAGGAGACTTTAGAGTATTTACTTTTATCTCTGCCCATTTTTCAGAGCAGTTTGGTACAGTGGCTGAAGGATATTCTTACTAGCTTGTATCAAGATAATCATTTGTCTCTTTTGAAGGGCATTATAATTCTCATCAATGTTATATGGAGGAAGAGAAACATTGCCTTACATGAGAAAATTATATCAAATCCTCTTACTGGTGTACAAGAGATCAAGAGTCTTTTATCCTTCTGTGGTCTAGCCTTCTCTCATAATCAGGCTAATTCATTTGAGGCTCCTAATAACTATGTGCAGCCTATAAATCCAGTTTTTAATAATCCTGGTTGAATCATTATATTACATAGAGTTAAAAGCAGGTGCGTTACTCTATGCTATGTTTGGATGTGCCTTCAAGGTCAACCTCTACAACATAAAGTGGGTTCAAAGACAAAGGGAGGATCATTTGTTTAATTATAGTTGTCTTCGATCCGCTCTTATCTAGATTACTAAATCTCTTTCATTCTCTCAAGGGATTTTATCATTACAGTTTTTGGCATCAATCAAACAATTTGCTCAAGTGGCTAGCCACGTGCAAGGCGAAGGAAATATTGTCTTTGAGGATATTATATCATTTCTCTCCTTATTTACTTTTCTAAATGCAGCAATAATCAATCATTCTTCATATGTATTTATTAACTTTCCTTCCTTATTTTCTTGTTGTCTTTATGATGTACTTTAATTGGCCTTTCTATCGGAAAAAAAAAAAGGCCAAGAAGGCTTGACTTTTTTTTTTTTGACTTGACTTCGATAAAGTACAATATTAAACATTTAATTTTACGTGAATTTTTTCTTATCAAATATAGGATATTTTATTTGGACCAAAATAAAAAGACATTTGATTTTACCATCTAACTGTCAAAAATCTATGTCTTAATAAAAAAAATTGTATATTTGATGGTTAGTTAAAAATACCTCTGGCAAAAAAAAAAAGAAAAAGATAAGTTAAAAATACCTCATAACATAATAATTTAAAATCACAATTAATCTTTTTTATTTTGCCTGCAAAAAATCATAATTAATCAACAGAAATATATAAGTAAATGATTGCAATTGTAGCGCCCGGAATTTGGAAAAACATGGAGCCGCCACCAAAATTTTAAAGATAGGATAATTTTGGAAACCTTTTTAAAAATGGAAACTGGTCTACAACAACCATTTAGGGTTCGGGAGTCGATTGTGTGTAGGGAAGGTGTTAGGCACCCCACAACACCCATTCATGAGAATGGTTACCCTAAGTTAATTATTTAAAAATAAAAATGGCCTTTAACTTTATTATAATTACCCAAATAAAAAAAATATTTACAAAACTAAATGAAATGAAAGCAAAAGAAGAGGAAAAAAAAAGAACGCTTATTTACAATAAGGAAAAAATATACTTATTTAAAAAAACATTTATTTACAATAAGAAAATAAGAAAAAACAATATATTTATTTACAAAATTGGACTTGACCTAGGATGAAAACCTAGGGCCTACGTACCCTTTAGAGGGATCAAAGCCCACGTAGTTCGAGGGGTAGAAAAGCGTGTCACTTGGTTGGTGATTTTTAGAAAAATGTTTATTTAATTTATTTGAGAAAAATATCTTCTTTTTTTTGTTGGGTTTGTGTTTTTTACTTTTTTTTTAAAAAAACGTTCTTTTTTATTTTCTTGTAAAAGAGAGTTTTTCCATTTTATTTTCATTTATCAAAATGTGTCAAAATATTTTTTTTCTTTTTTTTTGAAAGAGGACCTAAGAAAGGGATTAAGAAAGAAAAGAAAAGTAGCACAAGTTAAACAAAAAAAGAAGTCAAAAGTGAGGAGATTTATGCGTACCTTATCCTTTGAACCCGCTACAATAAGAGATATGGTGATAGAACCACATAATAAACAAGAGGCAAGTACAATTATATTATCTATATTTATTAAGCATAACACCTAATATCATAAGAAAATAAGACATCACATACCTCTTGCCTATGTATGAGATAATTCAGTTGGACAATAAAATGCAAATTCACAATACCACAATGAGCTAAAACACGACCAACAACATCATAATGCAAAGTAAAGCAATGTAATGCATATTGGCTAAAGTCATAGTGCATGAATGATGAAGTAAGCATGAACCAAGGGATATTAGATGAAAGAGAGAAAAACGAGATGTAAAAGTGAAATCAAAGAAAAGGATGAAAACTCAACCACTGACCTTATCTCCTTGCTCTCCCAAAATTCTTCCAAAATTTTTTTGTCCCCTTTGCTTCAACCCTTGCACTCCTATTTATAATCTCAAGGTAGGGTTTTCTTCATAAATGCTCCCTTTTTTATTTTTTTTATTTTATTTTTCGTTTTTTTGATTTTTTGTATTTTATGTTAAGAACTACCTAACTTAACCCAATCACCATCAATGGAGATTTTTTTATTATTATTATTTTCTTTTTTTTTATTTTTTTGTATTTTCTATTGATAAAACTTCCTAACTTAACCTAATTACCATTAGTGGAGGTTTTTTCATTTTTAATCTTTTTTTTCATTATTCTCCCCACAAGTAACTTCCTAATTTAAACCTATCAACATAAATGGGATTTTTTTATTTTTTATTTTTCGTTTTTTTTTATTTATTATTTTCCCTTAATGAATGACAATGCCAATCATATCAATTAAGGGATTTATTTTAATTTTCGTTTTTTTAAATTTTTCCCTTTCAATGATGATTGCCTATTTAGACACTGATCATCATCAATAGGAGGATTTCCTTATTTTTTCTTATTTTCGTTTTTTTTTTATTTTTTTCTTTCAATGATGATTGCCAATTTGGACACCAATCATTATCAATTATTTTTGTATTTTTTAGTGGGGCCCGGACAAAATAGGGTGTTCACAGTTGCCCCTCTTTACTTGTTTCGTAGCTGAGAAAAGTGAGATTCTCATCTATGAAGCAAGTAAAGATAAGAACACGTATTTTGTCCGGCCAGAGAACAAGGTGACCCCTTGGAACCAAAGAGGGTTTGGACAAAATACAGTGTCCATGCCCCTCTTTACTTGGTTCATAGGGGAGAAGAACGCAAGTGGAGATAGATGATTACCTGGAATGGAAGTGAAGCGCCTAGTAGCATAGGACTTTGGTGGGGCGTAAAAGAATTGTGCCAGCCGGTACTGGGCTTTGAGAGTGCCTGCTGATACAGGGCTTTGAAAGAATAGTGCCTGCCGTTACAGGGCTTTAAAAGAATTGTGCCAGCCGTTACTGGGTTTTAAGGGTGTCTGTTGGTACAAGACTTTGAAAGAATAGTGCCTGCCATTACAGGGCTTTAAAAGAATTGTGCCAGCCATTACTGGGCTTTGAAGGTGCCTGCTGATACAGGGCTTTGAAAGAATAGTGCCTGCCGTTACAGGGCTTTAAAAGAATTGTGCCAGCCGTTACTGGGCTTTGAGGGTGCCTGCCGTTACAGGGCTTTGGAAAAGGTGCCAGCCGTTACTGGGCTTTGAGGGTGCCTGCCGTTACAGGGCTTTGGAAAAGGTGCCAGCCGTTACTGGGCTTTGAGGGTGCCTGCCGGTACAGGGCTTTGGAAAAGGTGCCAGCCGTTACTGGGCTTTGAGGGTGCCTGCCGGTACAGGGCTTTGAAAGGGTGCCAGCCGTTACTGGGCTTTGAGGGTGCCTGCCGGTACAGGGCTTTGAAAGGGTGCCAGCCGTTACTGGGCTTTGAGGGTGCCTGCCGGTACAGGGCTTTGAAAGGGTGCCAGCCGTTACTGGGCTTTGAGGGTGCCTGCCGTTACAGGGCTTTGGAAACGGTGCCAGCCGTTACTGGGCTTTGAGGGTGCCTGCCGGTACAGGGCTTTGAAAGGGTGCCAGCCGTTACTGGGCTTTGAGGGTGCCTGCCGGTACAGGGCTTTGGAAAAGGTGCCAGCCGTTACTGGGCTTTGAGGGTGCCTGCCGGTACAGGGCTTTGAAAGGGTGCCAGCCGTTACTGGGCTTTGACGGTGCCTGCCGGTACAGGGCTTTGAAAGGGTGCCAGCCGTTACTGGGCTTTGACGGTGCCTGCCGTTACAGGGCTTTGAAAGGGTGCCAGCCGTTACTGGGCTTTGAGGGTGCCTGCCGGTACAGGGCTTTGAAAGGGTGCCAGCCGTTACTGGGCTTTGAGGGTGCCTGCCGGTACAGGGCTTTGAAAGGGTGCCAGCCGTTACTGGGCTTTGAGGGTGCCTGCCGGTACAGGGCTTTGAAAGGGTGCCAGCCGTTACTGGGCTTTGAGGGTGCCTGCCGGTACAGGGCTTTGAAAGGGTGCCAGCCGTTACTGGGCTTTGAGGGTGCCTGCAGGTACAGGGCTTTGAAAAAGGTGCCAGCCGTTACTGGGCTTTGAGGGTGCCTGCCGGTACAGGGCTTTGGAAGGGTGCCAGCCGTTACTGGGCTTTGAGGGTGCCTGCCGGTACAGGGCTTTGGAAGGGTGCCAGCCGTTACTGGGCTTTGTGGGTGCCTGCCGGTACAGGGCTTTAAAAGGGTACCAGCCGTTACTGGGCTTTGAGGGTGCTTGCCGTTACAGGGCTTTGAAAAGGGTGCTATGAACATGTGATGCCCCTTGGAGTAATGCTTATGAAGATGATGACATTGATAATAATGATGATAGTGATGATGATAATGATGATGATGAAGAGGATGATAATGGTCATGATAATGAAGGGAATATCAGAATAGTGATGTCATGATGGAGGTGATGACACTAATAATGGTGAGGACTGTGATGATGGAATCCTAATAAGGATGATGAATACAATGATAATGCTGATGATGATGATGATGATGATAGTAGTAGTGATGATGATGATGTTAATGGTGATGTTGATAATGGAGGTGATGACATGTTAATGAGAATGAGTGCAATAATTGTGGTGTTAAAGAATAGCCTGACAGGTGATATTGCTCCTTCTTCGTCCAGGTGCCTAACCAGTACCCCGTTACTTGCGTAGTCTTGTCGGAGGTATGAGGATGTGTATAATGAGATTCACATAGATGCCACAGCCTAGAACCCTCAGTTTAGATTGTGTCCCTTTATCAACTGTTTAACCCCACAACAAAAATTCCAGTTGGGACCTTCGCTAATGATCCTGAAATTACACAAGTTAAATGGGAGTAGAGGACACCATGTATATCAACGTGAGTGTTTATCCAGACAAAAGTTGTGCTTTCATTAAAAAGAGTTACCCTTATACAAATCATGACACAAAGTTTGACATGCGATTTAATAGAAGAGAAAGATATACTAAGGATGAAGATTCATTTAAAAGAAATGATCTTCCAATATTCAAGTGGATGCATGATGATGATCATATATTGGTGTAGACGTGATGTTATTAGGAGGTCCTTCGCTTTTAGTTCCATGTAGTCCCCCTGATGGTGCCTTGCTTAATTGCTAGAGATATGCACTTTTCGATGAATGATTACGGAGTCTTCCAAATAGACAAAGTAAAGAGAGTCATGGGGCTAGGACTGATAACCTTCTTTGATATGTGTTTATTCCACCCTTTCGGGTTTTCAACTTAACAGCTCCCAATTTTGTGCTCTAATTTTTGCCTAAGCCGCCCTTTCGGGTTTCAACTTAGCGAGCTTTTTTTTTTTTTTTGCTCTAACTTGTGCCTAAGCCGCCCTTTCGGGTTTTCGACTTAGCGAGCTCTTTCTTGTTTTTTTGCTCTAACTTTTGCCTAAGCCGCCCTTTCGGGTTTTCCACTTAGCAAGCTCTTTTTTTTTTGGCTCTAACTTTTGCCTAAGCCGCCCTTTCGGGTTTTCAACTTAGCGAGCTTTTTTTTTCTTGCTCTAACTTTTGCCTAAGCCGCTCTTTCAGGTTTTCAACTTAGCGAGCCTCTTTTTTTTTCTTGCTCTAACTTTTGCCTAAGCCGACCTTTCAGGTTTTCAACTTAGCGAGCCTCTTTTTTTTTTTTTGCTCTAACTTTTGCCTAAGCCGTCCTTTCGGGTTTTCAACTTAGCGAGCCCCTTTTTTTTTGTTTTGCTCAAACTTTTGCCTAAGCTGCCCTTTCGGGTTTTCAACTTAGCGAGCTTTTTTTCTTTACGCATAGCATTTCTTTACAGCATCTGAATTGATTGGCCTTGGTAAATCTTGGCCATTCATGTTTGTCAATATCAATGCCCCACCAGAGAAAGCTTGCTTAACAACATATGGGTCTTCATAATTCGGAGCCCATTTACCTCTGTCATTTTCTTGCTTTAGCAGGATCTTCTTGAGGACTAGGTCTCCTACTTTAAACCACCTGGGTCGTAGTTTCTTATTAAAGGCCCTTGCCACTCGTGACTGATATAACTGCCCATGACATATTGCTGTGAGCCTCTTTTCTCCAATCATATTTAATTGTTCAAATTGAGAACGTATCCATTCGCTTTCATCTAGGTCTAATTCAGCCAAGATTCTCAGGGATGGTATTTCCACCTCAATTAGAGAACAGCCTCCATGCCATAAACTAAAGAGTAAGGGGTTGACCCAGTTGAAGTACGCATTGTGGTACGGTATCCGCGTAATGTATATGGAAGCATTTAGTGCCAGTCCTTGTAGGTCACTGTCATTTTGCTGATGATCTTCTTAATGTTTTTATTGGCTGCCTCAACTGCACCATTCATCTGTGGCCTATATGGTGCAGAATTATGATGTTTAATCTTGAACTGATCACATAATTCTTTAACTGCTGCCCCGTTGAGGTTTGGTGCATTGTCAGTTATGATCCTCTCCAGTAACCCATATCTATAGATGATGTTGGCCTTTAAGAACTTGATGAAGGCCTTCTGAGTAATACTAGTAAAGGAATTAGCTTCTACCCACTTAGTGAAATAGTCAATCGGTCCGATGACATCTATTCCCTGTATGGAGAATGGCTATGGAGATATGAGACTATGCATTATAGTCGGCAGGGCATTAGCTTTGTTGGCATATATCTGGCACTTATGACACTTTCTAACATAATTGATACAATCCTTCTCCATAGTTATCCAGTAGTAACTGCATCTTTGAGCTTATTTGGTTAATGAGTAGCCATTTGCATGTGTACCGTATACGCCTTCATGGATCTCTGCCATAATCTAGTGCACCTCCCTCATGTCTATATAGCGTAGCAATGTCCCATCAAAGCTTTTCTTATATAGGATGTTATTACTAATAAAAAAGCCCATGGCCAATCGCCGAATGGTCTTCTTTTCATTATGTGTCGCGTCTAGAGGGTAAGTACCATGCTCCATATACATCTTGATACTATGGTACCAAGGTTGCTCGTCATGTTCTCTTCCAATATTGAAGCAAAATGCTGGTAATCTTCTAGTCTCAATCTGTATTGGCTGAACTTGGACCCCACAATCAAGTTGGATCATAACTGCTAAAGTAGCTAACGCATCGGCGAAGCGATTCTTTTCTCTAGCCATGTGATGAAAATTGATTACTTCGAAATTTTTTATCAACTCTATCAAATACTCTTGATAAGGGATCAACTTTGGGTCTTTAGTACGCCATTCGCCCGTCACCTGATAAATTATGAGAGCTAAGTCACCATATACTTTTAGGTTTTTTATCCCAAGATATATGGCAGCCTGGAGACCATTAATACAAGCTTCATATTCTGTCATGTTATTGGTGCAGTCAAATCCTAACTTTATAGCAATCGGAAATTGCTTTCCGTCTGGGGATATGATTACTGCCCCTACACCATTGCCATGCATGTTTGCTGCCCCATCAAAATACATTCCCCATTCCTTCGATTTGCTTTCCTCGATCGGATCTTCTATAGCACATATGTCTTCATCTGGAAATTTAAAATCTAGTGGCTGGCATTCATCTATGGGGTTTTCCGCTAAGTGATCTGCTATCGTACCACCCTTGATAGATTTTTGAATGACGTATCTTATATCATATTCAGACAGTATTACTTGCCACTTAGAGACTCTTCTAGCTACATGCGAGCTTTCAAAGATGTACTTGAGTGGGTCTACTCTAGAAATTAACCAAGTGGTATAGTAAAGCATGTATTGCCTCAACCTCCTTGTAGACTAAACCACAACAAGTTCGCTCGATCATCTGGTAACGTGACTCACAATCATTAAACTTCTTACTCAAGTAATAGATCGCTTGTTCTCTTCGCTTAGATGCGTCGTGTTGCCCCAACATGGCTCCCATGGAGTTTGTTCGTATTGTCAAATACAAAATTAAAGGTCCTCTAGGTGTAGGAGGAACCAAAATTGGGGCATTTAGCAAATAATCCTTGATTCTATCAAATGCCTTCTGGCAATCTTCATCCCACTTCTTTGTGCAATTCTTCTTTAAAAGCTTGAATATGGGCTCACAAGTTGCAGTCAGGTTGGTGATGAATCGTGCAAAGTAATTCAACCGCCCCAAAAAGCTTCGAACTTCCTTTTCTGTTTGAGGAGGTGGCATTTCCCGTATTGCTTTTACTTTATTTGGATCTACTATAATCCCTTTTTGGCTTACAATGAAGCCCATCAATTTCTCAGATAAAGCCTCAAAGACGCTTTTGTTAGGATTTAACCGTAGCTTGTAGTTACATAGCCTTTCAAACAGCTTTCTTAACACCCCAACATGGCTTTCTCCCTCGAAAGATTTAGCTACCATATCATCCATGTATACTTCAAGTTCTTTGTGCATTATATCATGGAAGAGTGTCACCATGGCCCGCTGATAAGTTACCCCAACATTCTTTAGCGCGAATGGCATGATGCGGAATAATAAGTGCCCCATTATGTAAAAAATGTAGTTTTTTCTTTGTCCTCTTCATCCATAGGGATTTGGTTATACCCTGAGTACCCATCCATGAACGAGTACCTATAGCTACTGGTTATATTATCAACCAGGACATCAATATGAGGCAATGGAAAATCATCTTTTGGGCTAGCTTTGTTCAGATCTCGATAATCCATACACATTCGAATTCTGCCGTCCTTCTTTGGGACAAGAACAACATTTGCTATCCATTGTGGGTATTTAGCTACTTCTAGGAAACCCGCTTCTAATTGCTTCATCACCTCCTCTCGAACAACTAAGGACATATCGGAAGTGAGCCTCCTCAATTTCTGCTTTTTAGCCTTAGTGTCTGGGAATAAGGGAATCTTGTGAGAAGCAATCCCTGGATCAAGGCCTGGCATGTCTTGATAAGACCATGCGAATACATCCATGAATTCTTTGAAGAGTTCAACTATTTGCTCTCTTTCGGGGTTATCTACTATCTTTAGTTCTCTCTTTTCTTCCTCTGTGCCCATATTTATTAGTTCAATTACATCTTCATGTGGGCACATTCTATTGTCGTCAGATTCGAGGATTTTTTTGTATACTTGAATGATCTCATCATCATCATACTCGTAATCATGCATATCAATGGCAACAAGCGAATCATCATTCAGGGACTCAGAAACCTCTGCGTTGGACAAGAGTTCCGAGGAAATCGATTTCCTGGAGGGCAAAAAATGAACAACAAATGAATAGAAGGAAAAAAAAGGAATGGATATAAATAAGTGAATTTTATTCGCATATCATTCTTTATTCATGGTTCGTATAAGAGCTTGCCTAAAGGCGCATACAAAACATAAAAGGACAACTTTTACTAGACATGTTACTCTAAGATAATAGAATTAATGGTGTCCTCAAACTCCCAATTTTCCAGAGCCCTTGCAGAATCACCAGCTGAAATCCACGTGCAGGTCTTTTGCCTATTGTTGAAACCATTGCAACAATTAGCTTGTTTAGCACTTTAGAGAACATCAGGAATTTCTTCCTTATATGGGGATTTTCAGAGTGCTAATCTTCCCTTCCGATCCAATAATTCATATTAGATTCAGCTTCATTTGCACTGCTGGCTGCCATCTGACGACTACGTGAGTGTGTGTTGTATGAACGCGTAGGGGGTAACTGGCGAGGACATCTAGATGGAGCAATATTGTATCACCTGCCTATATTAGTTTATTTGAACTCAAAATTTCAAAAGGGCATAGCGAGTTATCAATGGTGTATTGGTATAAAGGTATTCTGGCACAAGCATCCTCTAGCTTCCTCAGGGAATCCATTATTCCACAGGGAGAACTAGAGTTGATCATTAGATAGGAGGAACCCTGAGTCCCATCCTAGCCAAGATCTTATCATTGACCATAGTGATAAGCATGCAATACACCTTTCCAATAGGAACTTGATTTAAATCTGGTTCTTTTGCCATTTAACCTTTGTGCCAAATTTTTAGTTGTCGGATAACTCGTTTGCCCTTCATTAAAGAAAAGAGAAGGAAGAGTCAGAAAGTATTTTCAAATGCATGCTATGCAGATGATTATATGTGCTTTCTAGCCTTGATATGAGTGATGGACATTAGGAAAAAGAATTTCACCTCCTCAAGAGATCTATTACCTCATAAGGAGAATGAAGTGCCCATTAACCTGCGAATGGCCCAAACCATCACGCGGCTAAGGGTTTTTTTAAAAATGATGATTATGTCCAAGACCCATATCAAATGAAAAATGCTAATGGATGATGTAAGGCTACCTCATGAGACGTGAAAGAGTGACGACTTATACTTCAAGTTTTGATATGGGTGATGGACATTAATAAAAAGAACTTCACCTCCTCAAGAGATCTATTACCTCATAGGGAGAATGAAGTGCCCATTAACCTGCGAATGGCCCAAACCATCACCCGGTTAAGGGTTTTTTTTTAAAATGATGATTATGTCCAAGGCCCATATCAAATGAAGTTAAGATGCTAATGGATGATATAATGATGCCTTATGAGTCCTAAAGGGTTATCCCTCATCGAGATGTTTTCTAACATGATTGATGTGATGAGATCATGGTCTTTTAGGGTCATAGACCCTTAGACTAAGGTTAGCTATCTATTGCATACACCGTCTTTATGATGTATCTTTATATGGAATGATGCTAGATACATACTCAGGTGAAGCGACAGTTAGTCACTTGATCCTAGGGGTTCCATTGATTATGCATGGATGACAATAAAGATTATTAACAATAAATAAATATATGCCCTCCAGTGTCCTATTTTAGGAATGACCCTAGGTTAGTAGTATCTATCCTAAGAAAGGCAGGTACTAATTAATTGGGCAGGTCTATAATTTCTACTAATAGGTGCAATGGTTTCAAGGTGGTTCTAATTCTCACAGATAAAGGTCTCCTAACTGCCCCCATCGTAAAGATGAAGACCCCATTTGATGAAGTTAACCTTCAGGGGGTTCTGAAAACCCCACAGGGATCAACCTCACCAAATGAGTAACAGCTAGGATGAAGTCTTCACAGTAACCTCAGGGGGTTCTTAAAACCCCACAATGAGACCGCTAGAAACTTCCACTCACCTAAGGAACTCACAGACCCGGGTATAGGGCCAAAAATGTGTGAGGAGAATAGTGTATGTGTTCAGTGTGTGTGGAGAGCACACCAACCTATGGGCCTAGGTTCTACCCAACCCTCATCTGCTAAGCAGATCACAAGATAGATAGGAAAAAAAAAAGAATAAACAAATAGATGAATAAAGAATTAAAAAAAAAATAAAACAAATATTTATAAAAAAGAAAAAGGGTAATTAAAATAAAATTAAGGCCATATTATTTTTAAACATTTTACTTAAATGGTCTTGACTCTCAAACATGTCCCCAGCGGAGTCGCCAAGCTGTAGCGCCCGGAATTTGGAAAAACATGGAGCCGCCACCAAAATTTTAAAGATAGGATAATTTTGGAAACCTTTTTAAAAATGGAAACTGGTCTACAACAACCATTTAGGGTTCGGGAGTCGATTGTGTGTAGGGAAGGTGTTAGGCACCCCACAACACCCATTCATGAGAATGGTTACCCTAAGTTAATTATTTAAAAATAAAAATGGCCTTTAACTTTATTATAATTACCCAAATAAAAAAAATATTTACAAAACTAAATGAAATGAAAGCAAAAGAAGAGGAAAAAAAAAGAACGCTTATTTACAATAAGGAAAAAATATACTTATTTAAAAAAACATTTATTTACAATAAGAAAATAAGAAAAAACAATATATTTACTTACAAAATTGGACTTGACCTAGGATGAAAACCTAGGGCCTACGTACCCTTTAGAGGGATCAAAGCCCACGTAGTTCGAGGAGTAGAAAAGCGTGTCACTTGGTTGGTGATTTTTAGAAAAATGTTTATTTAATTTATTTGAGAAAAATATCTTTTTTTTTTGTTGGGTTTGTGTTTTTTACTTTTTTTTTAAAAAAACGTTTTTTTTTAATTTTCTTGTAAAAGAGAGTTTTTCCATTTTATTTTCATTTATCAAAATGTGTCAAAATATTTTTTTTCTTTTTTTTTTGAAAGAGGACCTAAGAAAGGGATTAAGAAAGAAAAGAAAAGTAGCACAAGTTAAACAAAAAAAGAAGTCAAAAGTGAGGAAATTTATGCGTACCTTATCCTTTGAACCCGCTACAATAAGAGATAGGGTGATAGAACCACATAATAAACAAGAGGCAAGTACAATTATATTATCTATATTTATTAAGCATAACACCTAATATCATAAGAAAATAAGACATCACATACCTCTTGCCTATGTATGAGATAATTCAGTTGGACAATAAAATGCAAATTCACAAGACCACAATGAGCTAAAACACGACCAACAACATCATAATGCAAAGTAAAGCAATGTAATGCATATTGGCTAAAGTCATAGTGCATGAATGATGAAGTAAGCATGAACCAAGGGATATTAGATGAAAGAGAGAAAAACGAGATGTAAAAGTGAAATCAAAGAAAAGGATGAAAACTCAACCACTGACCTTATCTCCTTGCTCTCCCAAAATTCTTCCAAAATTTTTTTGTCCCCTTTGCTTTAACCCTTGTACTCCTATTTATAGTCTCAAGGTAGGGTTTTCTTCATAAATGCTCCCTTTTTTATTTTTTTTTTATTTTTTTTATTTTTCGTTTTTTTTGATTTTTTGTATTTTATGTTAAGAACTACCTAACTTAACCCAATCACCATCAATGGAGATTTTTTTTTTTTATTATTTTATTTTTTTTTTATTTTTTTGTATTTTCTATTGATAAAACTTCCTAACTTGACCTAATTACCATTAGTGGAGGTTTTTTCATTTTTAATCTTTTTTTTCTTTATTCTCCCCACAAGTAACTTCTTAATTTAAACCTATCAACATAAATGAGATTTTTTTTTTTTCGTTTTTTTTTATTTATTATTTTCCCTTAATGAATGACAATGTCAATCATATCAATTAAGGGATTTATTTTAATTTTCTTTTTTTTTTAAATTTTTCCCTTTCAATGATGATTGCCTATTTAGACACCGATCATCATCAATAGGAGGATTTCCTTATTTTTTCTTTTTTTTTTTTTTTCTTTCAATGATGATTGCCAATTTGAACACCAATCATTATCAATTATTTTTGTATTTTTTAGTGGGGCCCGGACAAAATAGGGTGTTCACAGTAATAAAAGATTATTAAAATGAAGGTGATAACAAATATAAAAAATTGAGGTAAAAACGCTTAGGATAGAAAGTGTCGGATGAGTGTATTTTTTGTTTTGTGCCTCTTTTAGAGGCGGTTTTGTATTAATCTGTTGTGGATTAATGAATTCCAGTTTTATATTAAAAAAAAAATTGAGGTAAAAATATCAGTTTCAGGGATTATGATAGATTTTTTTTTTTTTTGAAATATCGTAAATGGGAGTGTGATTTTGTTCCTCGAAAAATCTTTCTTTCAGCAAATATATAAAGAATTGTCTTTCTTTGATCGTGCTTAATTGTGTGATTCTTTATCCTTCGAAAAATCTTTCTTGCACCAAATATATGCTTATCAGGTAAAGAAAAAAACCAAATATATGCTTATGATGGGTATATTGTTTTTAAAGAATCTTCTTTCTTGGACTGTTCTTGATTATGAAAAAGAAAAATGCTTTTAAATTTAAAAATAAACTCAATTTTAAAACAAATTATTTATTTGAAATCCCTCTCTGTCTCTCTACCTAATCGATATTCTTTCCTCAGGCATCATCGACATCCCACCGCCCCAAATAATAAAATCCCGGCGACTCTCCCCTCGAAATCCTATAACTTGAGAACCAGAGCAAGGTTCACGAATCGCATTTCGGCCGCGTGAAATTGGATCTCATACTCATACTGCTTTCGGTTCTCACCCTTATTCTTCCGCCGACCTTGTTCTGTGCTCCACCTTAGAATTTGAAATTTGTTGTTCTGGTAAGTTTATGTTCATTGTTTTCATATATTCATATATAGCAGTTGCTCTTTAAGTGAATTTCGCTTTTATTGTGTATGCTTTAGCTTTGTTCAGTGTAAAGTTGAAATTTTATGCTCTGTTTGCATTCTACCTAAATTTATGCATCTCAAGTCTACGAGTTTAGATTCTATAAATGCATATTCCTGTCCATGCTTCATAGTGTAGTCTCATATGGAATGTTATGCTGTCACTCCATTGCACGCAAATTTCTTTTGGTAAAATAATACAAGAAATTTTTATTGTACAGGCTTTGGTGTACTCTATCTAATTAGAGAATGTTTTCTGGGTTAAAATTCATTCCTCGTGATCAGATCAATAAGGTAAACATATTTCTGCCATAATCTGATTTTTAATAAATTTGTGTATGATGATGAGAAGCTAGTCTGAACTGAAAGCCTACATATATCTGTACTATGACAGGATGAGAACTTGGATTCTTCCTTCAAAGAGAGGAACAAATCTGATGCTAGAAAGAAAAAGAGTAGTAGTAAAAGGAAGAGCTCTAAATATGGCTCTTCCGATGATGAGAGTCTTGAAAAGATCAAAAGGGGTTCTCGAAAGAAGAAGTGGTATTCGTCAGAAGAATATTCTTCATCAGACACAACAGAAAGTGAAAGTTCACGGGACAGAAAGAAGCGTAAGAAGAGGACACAAAAGAGAACTGATGATAATTGGTCGGATGACTTTGGACCAAATTCAGCAAGTGAGAAGGAAATTGCAAGAAAAGAAATGGGATTAGAGTGGATGCTTCGGTCTGAAAATAAGAGGCCTGCAGAACCAATAAAAGAATTAGAAGAGGAACCTCCGGTTGAGGAGGTATGTCTTAGTTGGAGGAAATTTGACTTATTTCAGTCCTTAAAAGTGAAAACAGTGACATTTCCTATATAGTTGTCACAAAAGAAAGGATAATGCATGCATATAGAACCTTGATATCTTATTGGCTCTTAATAATTTTGTACTGTACATCTAGGACCTTTGACCTGATTTTGCATGAGAAGCTTTTACTGTCCTATGATATTCCTCACATAAGGAGAGTTTTGGACCATTGATATCTTACTGGAAATTGATAATTCTTCTGCTTGTCTACAATCTAACTGGCTTATTTATTACCGTATGTTGTTGGTCTAAGTGATGTACGAGTGAGTCATGTTCTATTTTCCATTGTTGATGCTCCAAGCAGAATGTATTTCCACATTCTATCAGTCTGCAATGTGCCTTTATTTTTTAATTTGTCTTGATGTTTTAACCGATATAGTAGACAGTGTTTGCTGACTATATACTTTTTCCCGTCAGACAAAGACTATGAATCCTAAGGAATTGAACCCATATCTGAGAGATAATGGAAGTGGTTACCCAGAAGATAGTGATGGGGTTAGAGTTGGCACAGACAAGCTCTTATCTTCTTCCCATGTTGGAGATGGTGGAGCCAGTTGGAGGCTTAAAGCATTGAAGCGTGCACAAGAGCAAGCAACTCGAGAGGGACGAAGGCTAGATGAGGTATTGTGTGCTACCTTACATATATGCTTTGAGTCCACCTTTGAGATTTTTTGCTCCTAATTACTGTTATGCATTTGGATAAATATAGGTTGTGGAAGAAAGATGGGGTTCACTTGGTGATTTGACTACATCTTTGGCATCTCACGCAGCTGCTCCATCTCGCTCTCATTTGCGTGCGATAAAAAGCAGAAGGAGAGGGCTAACTGAGGAAGAATCGCTAGATTCAGATAATCATGGCAAGGACACTAAAAGAGTAAGTTGGATGTCATTGAGAAATATTACTGTTGCTATATGTTTATATATACATTGTTATTTTAAATTGAATAATTTTCAGTTTACTGATGAATTAACCTTATATTTTATGGAATTCACTTGTCAATGCTTGTAGTTACTGATTTTGATTGATAAATTTCTGGCAGGATTACTTAAAGGATGTATCTGTTCGGCACCGTGAAATGAGGGCTCCAAAAATTCAAGATTCTTTATCCTGGGCGAAGCGTAAAAGCCAAACTGTCGCAGCTGAGGATTCTAGAATAATTTCTGCAGCAGCATCTAGCATAAACAAGTTTGCAAATAATGGTAGCTTCATGGATGAGTTTCTTTCCAAGAAGAAAAATGATTTTGATGGACATGTTGAGGAAAATATAAAGGTCGAAAAGTCTTCATCAGATGCTGACAGACCTGCCCAGATGAGTGCAAATATTAAAGAGCAAGATGCACATACACCAGGCCTTGAGGTAATACAATAAAAAATAGCATTTTTT
Organism: Inga leiocalycina; assembly: GCA_963242795.1. Classification (NCBI taxonomy): domain Eukaryota; kingdom Viridiplantae; phylum Streptophyta; class Magnoliopsida; order Fabales; family Fabaceae; genus Inga; species Inga leiocalycina. The sequence continues at coordinate 58,502,583 of OY725330.1, read as the reverse complement.
TTTTTGATTCACTTTTCCTCAATGCAACTCTTTTATTCATAACCCTGGAGTTTATTATTGATTAATGCTTATGAGTGCAATAGTATTACTGTGACGGAAGATTAAACATCTTTATATTATATCCCCTAGCTCGAATGAGGTTGCTGTATTTTGTGACTCTATTGCGAGTTTGGGAAGTTTTCTTTTTAGTTTTTGCAATTTGTGCTAGGTAATGATGGTTTGTCTTGGTTTCAGACAATAGTTTGAATTTTTGACAAGTTAGAGAATATTTCAGAGATGATAGATTCTTGTGAAGTTGTGATGAGGAAAATAAATTTTTTTATTCATAGGGCTTGTTAGTTGTTACTAGGCCCTTAGATCTAATTTGGGACAGGATCACAATGTATGACCTTTTTTTAGTTTTCAGGTCATGTTTTGTTCAAGGATGTCCTGTTTTTAAAGCAAATCAATGATGTCCTTTTAATAGACATTCAAAGGGGATGGAGTAACTATATCTTTTTTTATTTTTATTGATGTCTAGGGATGTTTTGTTAGTCATTTTTGTTTCTTCTATGTCTTTGCCAAGTTCAATATCTTGCTCCCCTCTCTTTTGGTTCCCTTTCTTTCTGCTCTCTGATAAGATTTCTTCTTTTATGCTAAATATGTAAGGATGGGATGAGCGCAAACCAGTTGGCAGCTAAGGCTATGCAGCTACGTTTAAAGGGAAAGCATGAAGAAGCTGAGAAATTATTGGTAAGATGAGAAAATGTTTGCTCTAATCTACACTTTATTTATATTGCAGTTTAAGCTCTATTCTTTCTTACTTCTGGTGCACTCATTCTATTTAGTTTGTAGAGTGCACGTATTCTGCATTGGCTTTAATTCTATTGAATTTATTAATTTGTATCTTTTGCACTTATCAAATAGTGTGCAGCAATCGTCATCGCTAACAATTTTCTTCAGCTAAGGTTCTAGTTATTTGTGTGAAAGAATATTTCTACTACTAAGAGAATATGACTTCCAGATGCTCTGCTGAATCTTTGCCATTCTTTCCCCTGAGGATGAGAATAAACTAGGCCTAAGTCTTGAATTTTCTAGAATGTTGGTCCTTTTGATTTTCTTTTATCTAGGCTAGAACTAGACTTGATTGTTAGGCATGTTTTAAATTTTATTCACAAAAGAAAAAGAACTAGGCTTGAATTTATGCAGTATTGACTGCATGGATGAATGTTTTTGTTTGTTCTTGAAATTTTGGGTTAGAGCAAAATCATGCTCTGTGGAACTTAGGTACTGAAGAAAATTATACCCAGACCAGCCTTTATACCTTCCTTTATTCGTATCACAAGCTCTTATTGCTGATAAGGTTTAACGTCTATAAGACAGCCGGAGATTGAAGCTCCAATAATCCTAATTCTTTGACATTTCCCCTTACTTTCTAAGACTTAGTCTAGCTTTCTAACAGTCATCCATTTTCTGTTGTCAGTCTTCTTGCTGTACTTACCATGATATTTATGTGATTTTCTTGTTGGGATAATTTTCGTTAACAATTTATGTTGTTTGTTTAAGGAGTGTTCATGAGAGCATGGCAGTACTTGTGTTGTCCTTTCTTTTCGCTGTTTATTATTTTTTGTCTTGAATATCTATTATCACAAGTCATCTGCAACATATCCTTTAGGTTCAGCTATAATTTTAATATTTGGTTCTTTTTCTTGGTTTTTGTTTGTCTTATTTATGGGCAGCAAGAGGCTAAGAGCGTGACCTCAAAGCAGGGCAATCAAGATCACATAATCAGGCCAAGAACTGACAGAAGTTCAAGCAGGTACTTCCCTTTTCTTGGAAGTCTATCTCTATTTTTTGTTGTTGAGTCTATCTCTATCGTCTAATCCCCTTGATTTTGGATCTGTGATTTAGCCACTTCTTACATGCCATGTGGCTAAGGTGCAATTTCTTAAATATTTCTAGAACATATGCTAATTTTTCTTATATAATTGTTTGTTTTCGTTTCTTTATTTTTTCTTTTTAAGTTACTAAAAATTGCTCTATATGCTTTTTAAGTTTCTATGCTTGTTCTAGTTTGTGTAATAGCTCTTTGTTTTTTGTGAATTGCCATTGTTCTTAATATTGCTATTTTGACACTTCCTATTTTCTATAAGATATGCGAAGCAGAGCATATCCTTTCAGCAGAAAAAAAGAGAAGATGATGCTGATATGCATCTTGCTCACAAGATTATGCAGAACAAGCAATTTAAAATTTCTAGTCGAGCAGATGATGAGTATGACTTTGAAGATGGTGAAAGCAGAAAGAAGCGAAAGAAGAGAGACAGTGATGATCATAAGATGTCCCAGAAGAATGCTCATACAAAGCAGATTTTGACCCAGCAAGAGCGTTGCCTCTTTTGTTTAGAGAATCCCAATCATCCCATGCATCTTGTTGTGTCAATAGCAAATTACACATATCTGATGTTGCCAAAGTGGCAGCCTGTGGTACCTGGCCACTGTTGCATTTTACCCATTCAGGTGAGCATACTTTTATTGTCAGTATCTTATTGATGTTTAATCCAACCTAAAGCATCATGAGCTTCTTTACTAGAAACAATTGCCTGAAATATGATTTAATGTCATAATACGTTTTTTTAGTAAGCAGCAAATGTCTTAATACTTTAATAATGACCTTTTTCATTTCATTCAGTAATGACCAGCACACAATTTTCTATGTATGATGAAAGAAATTATTTGACTATGAAAAAGGCATCTTAAGCAAAATGGTCATGCTTAAAGTTTTGAACTATCTTAATAGAGACAGTGAGGAAGGAGGATTGTCTTGGATATGTGTTTGGTCACAACGACTATAATTTATTTGGCATTTGCATAAGGCTCTCATGATTTTGCACTGCTTGTCTTTGGAAAATCAAAAGCAATATAAAAATATAAATCCGACGTCAAATGCTCTTTTTTGGCTATCATATGTGTGACATTAATTGAAATATGGTGAACTGGGTTTTGAGCACAGTGGATCTTTACAAGGAGGCACCAGTATTGTAACTCCTATTAATATATTCTTATTTACCTTTGAACTCTAAAATTTTGTCTCTATCTGCTTCCTGTTACTTTACAGCATGAATCAGCTACAAGAACTGTGGATGACAATGTGTGGACTGAGCTTCGGAACTTCAAGAAATGCCTCATTATGATGTTTGCAAAGCAAGAGAAGGACGTGGTTTTTCTTGAAACAGTGATGGGATTAGCACAACAGCGGCGTCATTGCATGATTGAATGCATACCTTTACCCCAAGATATTGCCAAAGAGGCTCCCTTATACTTTAAGAAGGTTAGATCTCAAACAACATCTTTGTTTAGTACCATATATTGACACCACGGCTGACTCTACTATTGACGATTTATGCTCCACTTTGCTTCCCATTTTTACATTGAGAGTGCAGATAGTGCTATTCCATTGTAGTTTATTTATTCTTTGTGGTATTTGGTGTTAGCAGTGGGATGATACTGCTATCTGTGATCTAAAGCCCCTCTTTTTATTAATACTGGCAGATTCTAATTTTTATGTTTCTATGTGATGTGATATAGTTGGTTGTTATGTTGAGTTGGATTATACTTAGATTATTATTTTATTGCTTTCTCTAAATGTCTCCGTTGCATTTAGTTTGCTCCTTTGGTTTTTCACTGCTATTACTGACACTGAATTCTATTTACTATTTAGAAACCGCAGTAATTTGCTCAATGCTCATAAACTATACTTATGCAGATTCATTTTGTGCATACTATATAGTTTAGTTCATCTTTTTTTTTATATATCTTTATTTTCAAAACTTTCAACTCATTGTCGCTCCTCAAATTGATGCCATAACAGGCAATTGATGAAGCTGAAGATGAGTGGAGCCAGCATAACGCAAAGAAGCTCATCGATACAAGTCAAAAGGGATTGCGCAATTCTATTCCGAAGCATTTCCCGTACTTCAATGTTGAGTTTGGACTAAACAAGGGTTTTGTCCATGTCATCGATGATGAGAAGCAGTTCAACAACAACCTTGGCCTTAATGTGATCAGAGGAATGCTACATCTAGCTGAGGAAGACATGTACCGGCGCCGCAAGTATGAGGCACTAGACGTGCAAAAACAAGCCGTTGCCAGCTTCTTAAAAGAGTGGGAACCCTTTGACTGGACAAAGCAGCTTCATGAAGGCTGATTATACACGCATCCTTTAGTGTTTCTAACTAGATTTGACTTATAGATATTTTGTGAAAATTACTTATTGCAGCGAGTAAAAACAGCTGTAGCTTTTTGTTTTCTTTTATAGATTGTGTTAGAGAGAGAGCCATATTTTGCTTGTATTATTCCAATGCAGTTTAAAAATCATTAGAATTTTGTGAGCTCGACTAAATAAGGATGAATTGATTTTGTTTTGGTTATGTTAGGAGAGCTTGAAGCTGGGATTTTGTTGCCAGTTCATTCAGCATACCAAAACAGTCAATTTTGTTGACCTAAAACAAATTCAATTAAAGACAATAATAGCCGAAGGGAAAGAAAATCATTGGCAACAAACTCATCCTACAATTTAACAATAACACCACCTCAGAATCAAGAAAACAGAAAAATACAACATTAACCTACTTGAAAACAAACAAACAAACATTAGATATCATATGAAAGCAATCAATATTAATCTTTGCCCTTCTTAACATTCCTGGACATCTATTTTAAAGACTCTTAGATAGCCAACATAGGGAATGCAGGTGCCAGTAACCACTCACTGTGGCCTTGCGCATAATTCCCTTGCATACCCTTCTTGCTAAAAATCCGAAGGTTTATTACCCTGATGATCAACCAGTGAAAATGAAATATAACTAGTGGGTTTTTTAAAGACCAAAAGCTCCTTGACTATGTTAGTGTTTTGCCATTCATTATATCTCTACCACAATGAGTTCAGATTGCTTCGTTTCTCAAGTTTCTTAGGTAAGATGATGGATGTCGACATTGATCACTATCTTGTTCTTTGGATTACTGTCCCGCGTTGAAGGGTCGCTAGCCATAGCTCATAGAGAAAGAGATTTTATAGGTTTACAAATTAAGATCTTAAATCCACTTCTACTGTATCTAATACTGTCTTTGATACCAAATTATATAACTCATGGTCAATTCTCATCCTAATCAAATCATCTCATTATTTTTATGTTTCTTATATAATTAGATTAACATATACTCTTCTAAAGAGATTTTAAAGCTTTACAAATTAAGATCTTGACATCACATCCGCCGTATCTGATACCGTCTTTGATACCAAATTATATAACTCGCGGTCATTTCTCATCCCAAAAATGTCATGACCTCCATCTCTACCACACCGAGTTTGGATTTCTTGGTTTCTCAAATTTATTGCGTAATATAATGGATGCTAACATTGACCACTATCTCGTTCTAGGATTACTATCAGGCGATGAAGGGTCACGACTGACTCTATGATTGATGATTTATGCTCCATTTTGCTGCCAATTTTTACATTGAGAGTGCAGATAGTGCTATTCTATTGTAGTTTATCTATTCTTTGTGGTATTTGGTGTTAGCCGTGGATGATACTGCTATATGTGATCTAAAGCCCCTCTTTTTATTAATATTGGTGGATACTGATTTTTATGTTTCTATGTGCTGTGATATAGTTGGTTGTTATGTTAGCAATGAGATGATATAGTTGGTTGATATTATCTCTTTTATTTATAGAATCCCAATTGTCTTATGCATCTCGTTGTTTCAAACCCAAAAAGGTCATGACCTCCATCTCTACCATATTGAGTTTGGATTTCTCAAATTTGTTGTGTAAGATAAAGGTTGCTGCCATTAACCACTATCTCATTCTATGTTTACTATCCTGTAATGAACGGATCGCGAGGCATAACTCAGAAAGAGATTTCAAAGATTTACAAATTAAGATCCTGATACCACTTGCTCAATTTCTGATATCAAATTATAAAAATCGCGTTCCATTCTCATCCTATCAAATCATTTCATCATATGCAATGTTTTAAAAGTTGGATCAGATATTGAACTGGAGAAATCAACGGGTCATGGTTCATCTAATTGGATCGGTCGAAATAGTGGCTTAATAATTAAAAAAATTTACATATATAATAATACAAATATAAGAAGTAAATACTTCCTCTGATTCTTAATATAAGATATAGTTGGTTTTTTTTAAAAGATCAAGGAAGCTAAATGAATCATAATATATGTTCTGTATCATTAGATTATACATTAGTTTATAAGTCACATAAATTAGTTTGAAGGAAAAATAATAAACATAAATAGTTTAAAACAATTTATTTAGTTTCCTTAAATTTTTACAAAAAGGTCAACTATATCTTTTATTTAAGATTGGAGGTAGTCTCTCATTTGTGGAGATAAAAAAGGTGCTAAACGCGTTATATTTAATTGTAACATAATTTTAAAAATTTAAAAATAAATACAAATATACTCACATGAGATAGCATTTATCCTAAATACCAAGCCATAGTACAATAAAATTATTCGAAGTAACCCAATAAATAATAAAATGCCAAAAATGTATTTTAAACTAGTTCATAGTAATAAAATTAAATAAAAATTTAAATGGTTAAAAATTATAATCATATCATAACATAAGTAAAATAAAAAAAAGAGATGGCATTAAAAAAACTCAGCTGAAATATATATGTCAGAATATAAATGATATACAATAAAATTATAAAAGAAAGTTTAAAATGTTGTTAAAATGCTTGGTTTGAAAAAAAACGTTGTAACATTCTTAAGGTGTGTTTGGAAGAGCTTAAATTTGAGAAATAAGTCCTTATTACGCAAGCCGAGAAAAAACTCCTCTCACATACTTACCTTGTATACCGTGAATCACGAATTATAAGCACTTATTGCCCAAAAATAAGCTCTTTCAAACGAGCACTTAGGCAAAAACAAGGGATCAGCTTCTCGCCTTTTCTACTGTTGTCCGCTGCCTTAAAATGCCCCATTTTTTATGCAAAATGAACTCGTGTCTTGTGGGCTTTAAATGCTCGTTTGTGATAGCTTATTTTTAGACAATAAATGCTTATAAATCATGATTTACGATATACGAGGTAAGTATGTGAGAGGAGTTTTATCTCGACTTACGTAATAAGTGCTTATTGACCCCCAATAAATAATACCAAACACACACTAAGTTAGGTGAGAGAGAGTCAAAGATGGTATAATGTGATGCCACGTGTGGGAGGCAAAGGGTAAGAACTTTTTCACAAGGGGCAAAGTTGAAGTAAAATAAGTTTGAGAGAATTGTGAAAAAATATCTCAGTGGGAATTTAATTGTCAAATGGGAACTCGGTGTGTAAATGATCTTTTGGGTGTGTAGAAGATCTTCCCCTGTGTGTAGACAATCTTCCCTGTGTACAATATTTTTTCCTATGCGTGTGCAAAATATCTTCTTCTATGTGCACAATATCTTCCCTTCATGTGCAGACGATCTTCTCAGGTCCTATTTGGCAATTAATTTGCTAGTGAGGTCTTTTTTCATAATTTTCCTAATAAGTTTTTACTTTAAAAAGGTTCAAAATAATCTTTTTGAGAAAATCATTTTTAAAAAAAAAATATTAACTGATAAATACAAGATTTTACTCTAAAAACTCCAAAGAGATTTTGAGAAACTGTTAAACAAAACTTTTTTAGCTGGAAAAAAGTTGAGATAATATTTTTAAAAAATTAAATATCCCCCTATTTCTTATTATAAGTCAAAAGGCTAAAATATATTTTTAATCATTTACGTTTATATATGATATACTTTTAGTCCTTTAGTCAAAAAGCTAAAACATATTTTTCCCATTTAGGCTCTAATACATATCTACTTTTGGTTCCAATAATACATCCCTACTTCTTTTAACTTTAAAGTTAAAGGACCAAAAATATATCTCATTTAAATTTAAAAGACTAAAAACATATAAAATATATTTTTTACAGTTAAGGAGATATATGTAGTGGGAGGGGCAGTCATGAATTCAAAACTGGATACTCAGATGATAATATAAAAAAAAAAAATCATAGCCCCCGGCGTAAAGAAATCAATAGTACTGTTTGTTCATTTCCGTCACAACCATCCTGCTAATAGTTCTGTGTTCTCTCAATCAGAAAGCAGATTCGAATGACATTTTCTGTTCTCACAGCCCATTACCCATCTGAACAAACATAAAGCCAAGGTTAACGGTGGTACTAAATTTTAAATAAGTACCGTAAATATATGAACCGTAAAATAGTATAATAATAAATTAAGATTGTCCTATAGAGATTTAAGATAATTAATAATTAGGTATTAAAATTTCCATTTTTATTTAAGTTGAGCACATTCAAGAAGGAAATGGAATTTGAAAATCAATTTAAACCAAAAAAAAAAAGTAAATCTAATGTTTATAAAATTTTAATGGAGAAAAACAACCTAGAGTGGTTAATCCCTTTTTCAAGTTTTAGAACATGTATTTACCTAATTAAGAACACTTAATATTAAATTGTTAATCTATAAAGTATATTCTAATCACTTATACTCTTCTCACAGATTAAAATTGTTATTTCTAACTATTCACTTAAGAGGAAATAATTATCCAATTTCATTTTAATATGATTATATGGGTCTAATAGGTATATTCATATCCTATTAATAAATTAGAATAAATTCTAATCTCACGTTACTTAATCGTATGATCTAATTAATATCCCTCTTCTAAAGCTAATTTAAATTTCTCAAATTCATATTTAGTGATGATCAAATAATAAATAGACAAAACATATAAGATTAAATAAACAAAAATAACAATAAACACAAATTAATGAGTTGATACATTCTCAAATTAGTTCATAACTACTGCTGGCATTAAAAGAAATTAGGCACACATTGCTTTAATCAACTTCACAGCCAAACCAAATTCAGAGTTCGAATTCATGAGAGTAGAGAATAAAATTAGAGAGGTAAATAAAATTACATTTGGAACAGTTAAAACAAGACTCCCCTGCCTCTCACAATCTGGAACAACAGTAGAGAAAAGAAGAGACTAGCTACAATGGTTGCTGATGATGACGGATGAACAGTTAACTTTTGGCCCTCTCCAATCTCTCAAGCTTCGGATTCGCGAGCTCTTGTGACTGCCACCGGGGACAGCGATGGTGTTCTCTGGTTCAGCTCACGATTCAGAATAATCTCTCCCTCTTCTTCGACACTCTGCTTCTCGTCGGACCTAGGGAAGAAGACGATGAACAGTAGCTATGGTCACCTCCCCAAGTCCAGCCTTCAACCTCTCTCGCTGCTGCTCCTCTCTGGTTCAGTCTCTGAATGTCGGCTGCTCTGTCTCTTTTCTTGTCCTTTTTACTGTGCGGCTGCCTCCCCCGGCGCCTGGCTTCTCTCCGTGGCTGTTCCGGTCCCATGCCTCTCCTTTACTTGAGGTGACGTCGTTTTGTGTGCAAAAGAATAAATGCTCCCTTCTTTCATCTGCAACTTGCCTCTCACCCCCTCAAATAAAAAAGTCACTACCCTCATCTCCTAAAACACTTCACCAGATTTTGAGCAATAAAAAAAAAAACATAATTATATTAAAAATACATTCTAAATTAAAAAATTATTTACTGTATTAAATTAAAAATGCATTCTAAATGTCATACTTTTTAAATAATTTGGTGGTAAAAGAGCGAATGATAAAAAGAATAAAAAATACATAATTATATTTTATCCAAAAAAAAGAAAATTGGGGAAAAATCCTTCATTGAAATTTTTATTGGTGAGAGTAACCTGATAAATTTTTAGGCTAATGCATACTTTTGGCTCTTTAAGTTTAGACGAGGCTTTATTTTAGCCATTTAACTTTTAAAAAGTGTGTTTTTTATCCTTTTAAATTAACATCGTCTACTTCACTAATAAAAAATGGAACCTCAGCATTTTTTGACTCAACATTTTGACTAACCAAAAACACACTTTTTAAAATTAAATGACTAAAATACAATCTCGTCTAAACTTAAAAGGCCAAAAGTATACTTTTACCTAAAAATTTATCAGGTTACTTTCACCAACAAAAATTTCAATAAAGAATTTTTTTCCCCAATTTTACATATTTTTGGATAAAATATAATTATGTAATTTTTATTCTCTTTTATCATTCATTTTTTTACCACCAAATTATTTAAAAAGTATGACATTTAGAATGTATTTTTAATTTAATACAGTAAATAATTTTTTAGCACATCTTGTGAAGTGTTTTTTTTTTTATTGCTCAAAATCTGGTGAAGTGTTTTAGGAGATGAGGGTGGTGACTTTTTTATTTGAGGGGGCGAGAGGCAAGCTGCAGATAAAAGAAGGGAGCATTATTCTTTTGCACACAAAACGACGTCACCTCAAGTAAAGGAGAGGCATGGGACCGGAACAGCCACGGAGAGAAGCCAGGCGCATAAAAGAAGGGAGCATTATTCTTTTGCACACAAAACGACGTCACCTCAAGTAAAGGAGAGGCATGGGACCGGAACAGCCACGGAGAGAAGCCAGGCGCGCCTCCCCGTAGCTCTACTGTAGCTCCTTCTGGCTCTCTTTTTCTTTTTGGGTCTTCCAATTCTCCCTTTTCTTCACTTACACCAAACGCTGTCGCTTCCTCTCTGGTGCTCACTGTTCAATCACTTCAATTTCCAAAAAACGGTGTCGTCCTCATTGCTGCCCATTAAGAATTTTGTTTTTTCAGATTATCCCATTTAAAGCAAAATGCCCCTCCTATTTGCCAAACGTCATGATCCTGATGCTCTTGTTAAATGAAGTGTTGAGAACACATAAAATAAAATAAGATAAAATAAAAATAAATAAATTCTTTTTTTAGAAATTTTATCTTACTAAAATTAATTATCTTTATTCTAAATATTTATAATCTACATCCCACAAATAATTCATCATTTTGATTTGATCTTTTCATAATAAAATCTCATTGAATTTTTTAAAATTGCATAGAAAATTTTCAATTATTTTTAAAATAAATATATAAAATATGGAGAGTTATTAGCTAACAACAAATATATATAATAGTCAATCATAGACAGTTACCGGAAGGAATGAAGCCACGGGTTCGATGAGAATCACCGGAGGATGGAATGAAAAGGGTGACCAAAAAAGACGAGGAGAATGGAGAAGGGAAAAAGGTGGGGGCTTGAGAGAGGGAGAGAGTGTTTTTTTATTTATATACTCCTCCACTCTTTATTAGAAGATATATTTAGTTAATTTAATTATATTAAGGAATTTAGTTGAGTTGGTTAAGATTGGGTGTTTTTCTAAAACACCTTAGGTATCTTTCTTAATTCCTTGCTTATTTTCTTTCCTTCTTGATTATGATTGAAGAAATATCAATAGGGGTAAATTAAGAAAAAAAAATTGACAAATATAAAAATTATATCTTATATTTAAGATATAAATTAACTCTATAAATATATCTTATATTAAAAGAATGAGTATTTAACAAGTGAAAATGATAAAAGCAGATAGAAAATGAATGTCCAAACCAAGAAGGCTGACAAAACAAAGCGGATGTTGCCAGCATCCTTTGAGTGGACCAGGCCTCTGAACCAATACTAATTCAGCCCATCTTAAAGGACTACAATTGAAAGGACACAAATTTCATTTTTAGTGAAAAGCAGTGTATGTTTAAAAGGCCCATTAAAAAGCATGGCCCAACCTGCACGAAATTTAGCAGAGAAATCTAGATATGCCAAATATTTAGTTATCCAATGTACCAATTTGGTGTCATATATATACCTATTTATTATACAATACTCCTCAGGCTTAATATAGGTTGATTTTGATTTTAAATATAAGACTTAGTTTTTATATTTATCAATCTTTTTTTAATTTATCCTGATTGATACTCCCTCAACAATAATTACGGAGGAGAGTGAAGGAAGGAATCAAGGAAGATGATCAGGGTGTTTTAGAAAATACATGTCATATTAACTAATTTAATTTATTTTCTTAATCTAATCAAATTAGGTAAATATGTCTCTTAGGAGGGGGTAATATTTTTGAGATAGCTAGTTGTCCCTTGTCAGATGTAGGATACATGCGAGTAGTACTGGTAATTCGGGCCGGGCTGGCGGGCCAGCCCGCCAGCCCGCCCTTTTTAAACGGGTTCGGGCCGCCAAAATGGTGGCCCGATTAAAAACGGGCTAAACGGGCTGAGCCTGTTTAGCCCGCGGGCCGGCGGGCTGGCCCGCTTAAATTTTTTTTTATTTTTTTTATTTTTTTTCTCAAATATCCTTGGTCCCTTATCTCATTTTCCTTTGATGATGTGTTTAATTAACTCCTCATACTTTTTATTTGACACTTATTTTCATATTATATTTATTTATTATACTATTATTAAATTAAAAAGAGATGTATTTATATAGTTTTGTGATATAAATAGATGAAAAAAAAGGAAAGTAAGAATGAAATTGATTTCTTAACACAAATGTATAAAAGAAAAGAAGTGTGATATGAGCGGGTGAAAGAGAAAAGAGTAAGAATTTAAAAAAAAAAAAAAAAATTTGGCGGGCTGGCGGGCTGGCCCGCCAGCCCGCCTAAACGGGCTCGGGCTGGCTTTTGGGGGCGGGCTGCCCGCAACCCGCGGGCCAGCCCGTTTTCCCACTACTACATCCGAGGCAAGGAATGAGGTAATTTTTATTTTAAAACCTGATAATTAACATTTAGAAATGCTACTCAGATGTGCCAATGGATATAGAAATTAAACTTAATAAATATATAAGAATTAATACTTATAGCTATAGTTTAATTTAATTTTGATTTTCATACATATTATTTTGAAGCGTGGTTTTCAATCTCTATATATATATATATATATGATTTGATATGAGTTTAATAGCATTAACTTTTAGTTAACGTGGTTGAGTTTATATCCACAACCAAAACTATATACATGACATGAATATTATATCTTAATTATTTTCTCTTTATTTTAAAATAAGAAAATATTGATGAATTTTTAATTATATTTTTGAAAATATATATAACATTTGTTTTTTGAAATGACAACCTCTCGCATTTTTGCTTTTGAATTTTTGACACTAATAAATTAGTATAAAATTTAGGGAAAATTCCAAAAAACTACACTCAAAATATACAAAGGACAAATCAGTACAACGAAATTCAGAAAAGACAAATCAGGCGGGTGTCAGAAAAAAGAGGAATCTGTCCTTTTGAAATTTCGGTCAAATTACGAAAATATGCCCTTCAGCCCTCAGTCGCAATAACAACATCGGAGTTGTTAATGGCGAATCATGAGGTGTTAATGGCGAATATGAGGTGTTAATGTAAAAGAAGAATTACAGTTGTTAATACCGAATCCGAAGGTGTTAATTCCGATGATCATGTTGTTATTATGAAGTGTGCATGAAGGGCATTTTCGTAATTTGGCCGAAATTTCAAAAAGACAGATTACTCATTTTTCTGACACCCGCCTGATTTGTCTTTTCTGAATTTCGTTGTACTGATTTGTCCTTTGTATATTTTGAGTGTAGTTTTTTGGAATTTTCCCTAAAATTTAATTTCCTAAATAATATTTTATAAATATTTATCTTTAAATTTTCATGATTATATATATAACCTATAAAATTAGAAATATATTAAATTAATTATTACGGGTTCAAATATGGTTTGATCATGATCACGTGGAATGAAGCAGCCTAAAATTCAAGATTCTTTATATGTATAAATGAAAAGCTGAAGCTGTGGCAGCTGCTGAGGTTTGTGGGATTTCTGCAACAGACTATGAATCTAAGAGAAAAAAAGATCTCCACGGAGTTCTTCAGGAAAATGGGAGAGGTTCCACTTTTGAAGAGCTAAAGGTAATGTCCTCTTTCCTTGTCTCGTTAGTTTTTTCTCTTCCCTCCAATAACATTTCTTCATTTATGCAAAATGAAATGGGATGACTGAAAACCAATTGGCAGCTAAGGCTTTGCAGCTACGTTTAAAGGGAAAGCATGAAGAAGCTGAGAAATTATTTGTAAGTTGAGAAAAGTTTACCTCTAATTGAGGCTTGTTTTTATGCTACCCATAATGGTGGAGGCCAGGGATAATTTGATTCCATTTTTTTCCATCTTCTCTTATTATTGTAGGCAATGAGTATGAGCACAAAGCATGGGAATCAAGATGAAATAATCTGTTATGGGGATCTCAATCATCATTAGCACTTAAAGTTGCTGCTGACACTTTCTACTTTGACCTACCAAAAAGAGCCGAAAGAATGATAATCATTCAAAGCGGATTTCGACCCAACAAGAGCGTTTTGTCTTTTCTTTGGAGAAAGGAACTTCAAGTTTTATAATCTGACCGTAAATTATCTTGTTTGTCCATTGTAAATGTGACGTTAAATGAAATATGGTGAACTGAGTTTTGAGCTTCTGTATAAAATAAGACAGTATTGTAATAAAAAATGACATTAATTAACCTTTCAACTGTAAAATTGTATGTTTATCTACTACATTTTACCTGACAGCATGAATCAGCTACAAGATCTTTCGATGAGGATGTATGGATTGAAGTTGGCAACCACAAGAAGAGGAGTCAATTTTTCTTGAAACTGTGAATGGGTTAGTACAACAGAGCCGTACGTCATTGCATGATTGAGTGCATACCTATGCCCAAACATTTCACCAGAATAGCTCCTTTATATACACTTCAAGAAGGTTAGATTTCAAACTTCTTTGTCTAATACCATATATTGACCCCATGGTTTACTCTACCATTGATTATATGCTCCACTTTGCTAGCCATTTTACATTTTTTTTTGGGATTAATCTCCCGTTATCCATGTTATAAGCCATTTTACATTTAAAGCGCAAAAAGTACTGTCCATTGTAGTATCTTAGGTTAAAGGGCTAAGTTTCCACAAATGGTCACTGAGAACCAGGAAGTTTTTGAGAGGAAAATTTTGCTATGGAAGTTTCAACAATAGGGCAATATTGTCCTGACCCAAAGGATCTAAACAGTCAACCTTAGTTGACCAGCTATATTAAGATAGCATACTCATGTGGCACCCACATTACCATGATTAAAGCGCATTTTTGCCACGGAAGTTTCTATAGAAGAGCTGTGGGCACCAAAACATTCTTCAACTGGGCAATAACGCCCCAGGAGTCACAAATTTTTTTTTTGTTGATTTATTTCATATATGGGATGTTGCCAATCAAACACCAAATGTCAAATAAAATGAAAAATCAACAAAAATCAAGAACCCATAAGTTAAAACTAAATATATGATGAGCAGAAAAACTCATAAACCATAAATTTAAAATCAAAAGTAAAACAAAAAATCCTCAAGTCCAAAAAAGTAAATGAAAATTTTGGGTTAAGGAAACTAGAAGATGTAACAAAAGAAAATGGGGAAGACAGAAGAAGGAAAAACCACTCACTGAGAAAGCCTTCAACAACTTGTTCTATGAAGCACGCCCACATCTATCTTGGTTTCCTGAACCTAAAATATCTGTTTGCTTTTTTTGGATTTGAGGATTTTTGGTTTGCTTTTAATTTTGAGTTATCAAGTTTATGGTTTATAGGTTTCTCTGTTCAAATATATATATATATATATGTTTTGATTTATAAGTTATTTATTTTTGTTGAATTTTCAATTTATTTGATTGTGTGGTACTTGCTGGTGGTGTCCTAGATATGAAAAAATCAACAAAAAAATTTGTAATTTTCATGGCGTTATTGCCCTTTTGAAAAACTTCCTGGTGCTCATAGCTCTTCAGTGGAAACTTTTAGGGTAAAAACACCCTTTAATCCCAAAAAAGCTAACATGGATGCCATATGGGCAGCTATCTTAGCATAGATCCGTTAGATCAGGGCAATATTGCCCTCTTTTTAAAACTTTTACGACAAAGTTGCCTTCTCAACTTCATGATGCCCGATGCCCATTCAGAAAAACTTTCAGGATACTTTAGCCCAATACCCCTTGTATCTTTATTCTTTATCATATTCGTTGTTAGAAGTGGGATGATACTGCCATTTGTGATCAATAGCCCTTTAATACCGGTAGAATCTGTTCCTTATGTTTCTACGTGCACTGATTATATACCTTTTTTTTTTGTTTGCCTTGGATTATGCTTGATATTATTATTTTTATTGCTAAACAGAAATATTTACCCTATAATTTGATTCATCTCTATTTTGATATTTCATTTTTAAAATTGTCAACTCATTATCGTTACTTAAATTCATATTCATTAAGGATTAAATAATTATTATACATTTTTTGGGTCATTAAAAAAACTTTTTAAATAGGTTCCAATAATTAGAGCAAATAGGACCAATAAGTGGCAACTAGGGAAGCTAAAAAGAATCAGAAAACTAGATTTTACAGTGAATAAATAAAATATTAACTATGAATAAAATGATAATTCTATTTTATTTTTAGTATCGATACAATAGAGTTCTTCAGGGATGTGCCCTGGAGTACATCTATTATTAACATTAATATTCCATGGAGTTCATCGGAAAAGTGTCCTGAAGGGTGCACCCATTCCTAAGGAGTTTGTTTAGGAAATATTCTATCATTAGTAGGAAATATTCTATCATTAGTATTAGATCAATTAATATTATTAGCGGGATATTGATTAACCATTACAATTACTTCATTTAGGAGCAATTAATATCTAAGCTCCTTACTCTTTTTATAGATGTAGTAATTTCTTATGAATAGAATATACACAATTCCTTTAGTATTTAGATACTTTTGTTACATAGCATCAAAGTTTGGTTCTTCCTAAAATTTTTTTCCGGTGGTAATACTGTAGCGTCCCTTTCATCATACTATTCATCACTGTAGCGCGTCACTGTTTCATTTTGTAGAGTACTGTAGTGAGGTTGTTCATCGGTATTGTTCGGCACAGTAGCACGTCACTATTCATCTAATGTAGCGTGACACTATTCATCTAATGTAGCGTGACACTATTCATAGGCACTGTAGCACGCCCTGTTCCAGTACTGTTCCATATTGTTCAAGTACTGTTCACCGTATTTTCACTAAACAAAAAGACTTTTGGCGGCGACAAAAGTCGCCACTGAAAGTCTAAAAGTCGCCGCTAAAAGTCTTTCAGCGGCGACAAAAAGTCGCTGCCTATGCGACTGTCGCGAATAGTATTCGTGGCGACAATTTTTGTCGCCGATGAAAGTATACTTTCAGCGGCGACTTTTGTGTCACCGCTGAACGTATTAATTTTTTTTAAAAAAAAAAATTGAAAAATTAATTTTAAAAACAAATTCAAATTTTTTTTAAAAAAATTAATTTACAATTGACACGTGTCTTCTCCCCGTGCTGCCACGTGTCGCCTCCGCATGCTGCCACGTGTTGCCTCCTCATAATTCCTCCAAGTGACTCTCCTCCAGTTCGAACCCGCGACCTCAGGGAGCCGATGCCTTCGCGCGCGAGTCTCTGCCAGTTGCGCCGAAATGAACCTATGTCACATTATTACATATTATTATATATATAATATTATCATATATATAAACATACATACATATAATTAATTAATTATATACATATAATTAATTATTAATTAAATATAATATCATTAAAAATAATGAAAAATTAAATAAAAACGAAAAAAATATTTATATATTTAAATTAAAAAATGTTTTAATTAAAATTACTTAATAAATAATAATTTAATATCATAAATATTATTTTTAATATAAAATTATAAATATAATATTAATAAGTAATAATATAATTTTAATAATTAAGGTTAAATAGAATTATTTAATAATTAATATTTTAATTTTATAAATATTATTTTCAAAAAATATTAATTAAAAAAAATATGAAATTGACTTTCAGTGGCGACTTTAGTTGTCGCCGCTAAAAGTGAGTTTCAGCGGCGACTTTTGATAGTTGCCGCTGAAAGTGTTTTAAAAAAAAAATTTTTAAAAAAATTTCAAATAAGACTTTTAGCGGCGACACTAAAGTCGCCGCTGAAAATGAGTTTCAGTGGCGATTTTTAATAGTCGCTGCTGAAAGTGTTTTTTAAAATTTTTTTTTTAAAATTTCAAATAAGACTTTTAGCGGCGACACTAAAGTCGCCGCTGAAAGTGAGTTTCAGCGGCGACTTTTAATAGTCGCCGCTGAAAGTGTTTTTAAAATTTAAAATAAGACTTTTAGCGGCGACACTAAAATCGCCGCTGAAAGTGTTTTTAAATTTTAAATAAGACTTTGAGCGGCGACACTAAAGTCGCCGCTGAAAGTGTTTTTAAAATTTTTTTTTAATTTTAATTAAGACTTTTAGCGGCGACACTAAAGTCGCCACTGAAAGTGAGTTTAAAAATTTTTTTTTTAATTTCAAATAAGACTTTTAGCTGCGACACTAAAGTCGCCACTGAAACACACTTTCGGTGGCGACAACACAATGTCGCCTCGGAAAGTGACACCTTCAGCGGCGACATTAAAAGTCGCCACTGAAAGTCTCACTTTCAGCGGCGACATTGTGTTGTCGCCGCTGAAGGTGTAACTTTTAGCGGCGACACTTTTGTCGCCGCCAAAAGTCTCACTTTCAGCGGCGACTTTAAAAGTCGCCGCTAAAAGTCTAACTTTCAGCGGCGACATCAAAAGTCGCCGCCAAATGTCGCCGCTAAAAGTGGTTTTTTTTGTAGTGTTTTTTCCTTCATTATTCGGTTTTATGACCACATTTGGAGATTTTCTCGTCTGTTGGACTTCTTTATTATTGTTATTCACTTCTGGATTCCATGGCTGACTCTAATACTCCTAAAATGTTATCCATGTATGCTAAGATTACTTTCTCACAATTGAATTGGACTAATTATAGTGATTAGAACACCACTGTTAATATCTATATTATGGGTATTGAGAAGGAAGAACATTTAACTGATAACCCCCTAGTGACAAAGACAAATTGGTCGCTTGAAAAATGGCTGATGCTAGAATCTTGTTTCAAATTAGAAATTCAATTGAACCCTGGATCTTGTTTTCAGTGAGTCATTGTACTTCGATTAAGGAAATAATGAGTTATCTGAAATTTATGTTCTCTAGTAAAGGGGAGCCTCACTCGAGTTCACGAAGTTTGTAAAGGTTTTTATCGCTCTCAGCAGTAGGGTCGTCCGTTGAAGGACTTCTTTTTGGACTATAAACAGTTGTACGAGGAAATGAACGTCCTCATGTCTCCATAAGCATATCTTGAGACTCGCATTAAGAATCTAGAACTACAGGCCATTATTGGTTTTCTTAAAGCCCTTGATCCCTCTTATAAGACCATTTGCTCTCAGATTTTGTCTAGTCAAAAACTCCCATCTCTTCACGATGTGTTCACACGTGTTCTTCGCGCTGATGATGTGACTTGTTCATCTATGGATCCAAATGCGAGTGTTTTGGTTGGTTGGGTTCCCTTTGACAACAAGAATTATGGATCTAAACAAGTTTCCAGTGCCCCGCACATGACTTCTTGCATTATTATCTCTAATTATTGCAAGGAACCTGATCATATCAAGAAAAATTGTCAAAAATTGCAAAATAAACAGCAACGTGATCAATAGTATGGCTTTGTTTATGTTGCCCAGACCTTTGATCAACCTGACCCTGGTTCACCCTCTGTCACGGCCTTATCTACAGGTACTCTGCCCTCTGATCTTGCTACCACTTCCTCGAAATGGGTAATTGATTCTAGTGCTACTGACTTCATGATAGGTAACCATCGTTTATTTTCATCGCATGCCCCTTATGCTAAGCCATCTTCCATCTATGTTGCTAATGGTTCCTTAGCTCGTGTAGTTGGATCGGGCACTATTAACCCCACTTCCTCTATTTCGTTATCTTTTGTCCTTAATATTCTCGATCTCACATTTAATCTTTTGTCTCCTAGTAAACTAACTTGTTATTTGAATTGCTTCATCACATTATTCTCTGACCATTGTTTGATCCAGGATCTATCGACAAAGCATATTATTGGTAGAGGCTATGAATTTGGTGGACACTACATTCTGGATGATCAGGTGCTGCATTTCATTGCATGTTCTGGTGGGTTGTCTCCCTTTGAAGTTCATTGTCGTCTCAGTCATGTGTCAATTCCGTCTTTAAAGAGGTTATATCCTCAGTTTTCACTACTACAGATTGAAGATATTACTACCCCTATAGACGTTCCTTTTTTAAAAAGGGAGATTAAAACATAGAAGCGGTGATATTTTTATAAATAAAGTAGTGAAATCGCAACATTAGGTGTCCCAAATTTAAATTGGGACGCCTAAAGTGGAGTTTAGACATCCCAAATCTATTTTGGGATGCCTAAAGATTCTTACTAGTGCCAAATAAAAATTTTGATTTACTTTAGGCGTCCCAAAACCTTTTGGTACGCCTAAAAATTCTCACTGGCACCAAAAAAGGCACCAAATAAAAATTTTAATTTACTTTAGACGTCCCAAAAACTATTTTAGGAAGCCTAAAGTGTGGGTTTAGTCGTCCCAAATGAGTAATTAGGATGCCTAAACCTATACTTTAGACGTCCCAAAAAAATTTGGGACGCCTAAAGGTGTCTGCATGTCAGAATTCTGATATGCGTGAAGACCTTTTTGGTGCCAATAACTTCATTCAATCTGGCAGACCCCCTTTTCCCATCTTCAACCCGTGACTTTTGTTCTCACCCTTTCTTCATTATTCACTTTTCTTTCAATTACTACCATTGCGTCCGTGACTCTCCTGGGTAACCTTTTTTTTTCAATATTCCCTTCATTAATTATTCCCTTTTCTCCACTTTCTGGGTTTAATTCTGCTGAACTTCTTCACTCCAAGAATGAATGCTATAAGGGTCAAGTTCTCAGGTCCTTCTTCAAGCTTGAAAAAGCTTCATCCATGGCGTCACACCTCTCCTTCTCCTTCTCCTTCAAGCACCAGAGATATGGAGTCTGAGTCTCAAAAGCGAAGGGTTCCCACAGGCTCTAACCCTCTACACAACAAGAGATAGAGATTCTTTCTCAGTGCTTTCGCTTCTTATTAGGTTCTAGGTTCAGAGAGTATGATAATGCTTTATATATATATATATATATATAGGTTCTTTAATTATATTGTTTAATTGTTGTTCTGTCATATACAGGGAATTAAAAGATATATATGTTCTTATATGGTGTACGTAGGTGTAGCAGATTTTGAGAGATCGTTGTATTTAATTTTTTTTCTACAGAGGGTAAAGGAAAGAGCAATGAATTATTGAAGAGTTGTTGAATGTTTTTTGATCGAGTACGTTTTGTTTTTGTCAAAAGTATGATTATGCAGAAGCAAGCACATGGTGCTTCTTCTTCTTCTTCTTCTATGGCGTAATGATTAGTGTATATATATATGGAGGATAATATGGATAAATTCTTTATATAATAATTCTGAAACGGGGTTCTTCAGAGTGTACTGTTTGGTTTGCTGAGAAAGAAGAAAGGTGAAAGGAGAAATAAGAGAAAAGGTGGATATGTGAAGTGAATTGCACAGTAGGACTTTAGACATCTCAATTCTTAATAGGGACGTCTAAAGTCCTGGAACTTTAGACGTCCCTATTAAGAATTAGGACGTCTAAAGTCCTACTTTAGACATTCCATTTTTTGGGACATTTTTTCTAAAATATACTACGCCCCCCATATAGACGTCCCCCTATTTTTGGACGTTAAAAGTGCTAAAATAGGGACGTTAAAACTCCTTTTTGTAGTAGTGTTTCTTCTGTGTCTGCTTTGGATTGTGAGTCGTGTCAGTTTGAAAAACACCATCATGTTCATTTGGTACCTCGAGTTAATAAACGGGTTGCGTCCCCCTTTGAGTTAGTACATTCTGATGTTTGGAGTCCTTGTTCAGTTTTATCTGAGACTGGTTATCGTTATTTTATCACTTTTGTTAATGATTTTTTCCGAACAACTTGGCTTTATTTAATGAAACAACGCTTTGAATTGTTTACTTATTTTCAAAACTTTTGTGCTGAAATTCAAACTCAGTTTAATACTCCTGTCAAAATCTTTCGAAGCGATAATATGGAAGAATATTTTTCGCCCCTTTTATGATTACATGTATAGCCATGGTATTCTTCACCAATTCTCATGTGTTAATACCCCTTCTCAAAATGGTGTTGCCAAAAGAAAGAATTGCCATCTTTTAGAAATTGCTCGAGCTCTTATGTTTCATTCCAGTGTTCCTACACCGTTTTGGGCTGATGTCGTATCCACTGCATGTTTCCTCATCAATCGCATGCCTTCGGCTGTTCTTAGTGGTGACATTCCCTATTCTGTTTTGTTCCCCACCACTAAGCTCTTCCCTGTTGATCCAAAAATCTTTGGTTATGTTTGTTATGCTCGTCTGAGTGTCAGTAAACTCGATCCCAAGTCTTTTAAGTGTGTCTTCCTTGGTTATTCTCATGTCCAGAAAGGTTATCGGTATTATTCTCCTGATCTGAGTCGGTATCTTGTGTCCACTGATGTCACATTCCATGAGTCATCTTCTTTCTTCAAGTCTTCAGTTTTATCTGAGTCTCCCTTGGTCATTGATACGACGGATGATTTCTTGGTTTATCGTGTCCCACCAGTTCAGGCTACTATTCCGGTTCCTAATATCATCACTGAGACTGATCCAGCTTATTCTGCGCCTCAGTTAGTAGATGCTTCACTGTTAGATTCTTTTACTGCGACCCTAGACCCTCCCATTTCCGCCCTTGATATAGTTGTGTCTGATTCTGCCATTGACCCATCCAATGACCTTCCTATTTCCCTTAAAAAAGTTATCCGCTTCTATTGTCCTCCCAAATGTTATACTGATTGCATATATCATATATTAAACTTTGTGCCTTACTAACAATTGTCCCCTATTTCCTCTTCCCTTATGGCCACCCTTGAGTCCATCACCACCCTTCACCAAGCCTTAGCCCATCCTGGTTGACATGGTGTGATGGAAGAAGAAATAATGGCCCTTGAAAAGGCTGGTACCTGGACTCTTGTTGATATGCCTTATGGGAAGAAGGCCATTGGGTGTAAATGGGTGTTTGTTGTTAAGACTAAGGCTAATAGATCCTTGGAAAGGCTAAAAGCTTGGCGTGTTGCCAAAGGGTATGCTCAGTTTTGTTCATCTTTCTCCCCAGTCGCAATGCTCACTTTTGTTCATCTTTCTGTTTCTTTATCTGCCACCTATCATTGAGTTTTGCATTAGTTGGATGTTAAGAATGCCTTTTTGAATGGTGACTTTCTTGAGGAAGTTTATATGGAGCAAATTCCTGATTTGTTGCTCAGGGGGAGTGTGGGAAAGTGTGCTTTCTTAGAAATTCGTTTTACGGTCTGAAACAGAGTCCACATGCCTGGTTTGATAGATTTTGTAATTTGGTTCAGAAGTTCAGATTGAGCCAAAGCAAGAGTGATCATTCTGTGTTCTATTAGAAAACCGATGCAGGTATGATTCTTCTGGTTGTATATGTTGACGACATTGTGATTACAGGAAGTAACACTTCTAGAATTTCAGAGCTTAAGGTCTTTCTCAACCTCCACTTCCAGACGAAAGACTTAAGACCATTTAAGTACTTTCTGGGTATTGAAGTTATGAGAAACAAGAAAGACATTCTGTTGACTTAGAGGAAGTATGTTTTTGACCTCCTGAAGGAAACTAGGAAGCTTGGAGCTGCACCAAGTAGCCTTCCAATGATTCCAAATTCATACTTGGACTTGAATGATAGTATGTTTGATGAACTCCCTAATGACTTGAAAAAGAAGATTAATCCAGAGAAACTAAAGCCATTTGCATATCCTGAGAGATATAGAAGATTGGTTGGAAAGCTGAATTATCTGACAGTGACTCGTCCTGATATAACCTTCTTGGTCAATGTACTTAGTCAATTCATGGCATCTTCGACAGTGGCACAGTTGGAAGTCTTAGAACATATCTTGCACTATTTGAAAGGCTCCCAAGGTCAGGGCATTCTCTATTTAGATTACGGACACACTAAAGTTGAGTGCTTCTATGATACAGATTATGCAGGATCCAAGGCCACGAGACGATCCACTACAGGTTTAACCTAATATCTTGGAGGATTAAGAAACAAGGGGTTGCATCTAAATCAAGTGCAGAGGCAAAATACAGAGCTATGTCACAATCCATACAAGAAGTTGCCTGGATACTTTAGGTAATTAAGGAAATTGGCATTGCCATGACATTACCTATGAAACTTTGGTGTGATAATAAAGCAACGCTTCATATAGCGTTGAATTCTGTGTTCCATGAGCGGACGAAACATATTGAGATTGACTATCACTTCATTTGGGACAAGATTAAAGAAAATGTTGTATCTACAGGATATGTGCGATCGGACAACCAGCTACCAGATTCTAACAAAAGCGTTGACTGGGATACGAGTTGAGTATCTTTGTAACAAATTGTGCATGATTAACATATATGCTCCAACATGAGGAGAAATGTTAAGGAAATATTCTATCATTAGTATTAAATCAATTAGCATTATTAGCGGAATTGATTGACCTTTTTAATTCCCTCATTTAGGAGCAATTAATACCTAGGCTTCTTACTCTTTGTATATATATAGTACCTTCCTGTGAAAAGAATATACACAATTCCTTTAGTATTCAGATACTTTTGTTACAGAGTTAAACTTAACATTGTTCTATTTTGGGTTAAGGTGCTTAACTAACTATGAATTATTTTCAAAAGTGCAAAAATAACCATAAACTATTTTTTGGAGCAAAAGTAACCGTGAACTATATAAAATGGAGCAAAACCGTTAATACCATTAACAGTCAACACACACTTTAACATCATAATTAGCAGTCAACATTTTTTATTTTAAGGAGCAAAATCGTTAAAACCCTTAAAATAAAAAACATTGACCGTTAATTATGATATTGAATTATGTGTTGACCATTAATGGTGTTAACGATTTTGCTCCATTTTACATAGTTCATAGTTACTTTTACTCCAAAAAATAGTTCATGGTTATTTTTGGACTTTTGAAAATACTTTATGGTTATTTAAACATCTTAACGCTTCTATTTTATAGCAATGTATCTTATTAATATTATATATATTTACTTATATCACGCACATCATTAGGACAGTTGCTAAGATTCTATAAGGCCAAGTTTTTTTTTCTGAGCAAGCACAATTCAGATATTAAAAATATTATATTGTAAATATAAATAAATTTTGTATCTAATTACCGTGTGTGTGTGTATCAACGGACATCAGTGGGACAGTTGGTAAAATTCTATGAAGTTAAGTAACTTTTGTAAAATAAGGGCATAATCTGACAATATAAAAGTAAGATCAGTCTAGTGAAACAATTGTGAGCAAAGGAAGATGCTTCAAATTTTATAAAACATAAGCACATGCTGTTATTGAACTCCTCCTTACCATCAATAATATGCATACAATTAAACCCCGCTTCAGTCCAAACCCAACGTAGCAATATGAATAATGTTTAGAAATAGAATTGCGTAATCCTTTTTAACTTGTATGAATGAGCTTTATGAATAATGTTTAGAAATAGAATCGCGTAATCCTTTTTAACTTGTATGAATGAGCATCTTTGCATCGTGATGCTTCCACGCACTTTTAGTTTTATCAACTGCATGTGATAGTATCAATTTTAGGGGCGGCAATAAGTTAAAATTTTTGAAAAAAATAATAGGTTAGATAGTGATCAACAGCCGCATCCATTTTCTTACCTCACAAATTAGGAAACCAAATTTCAATCTAAAGTCATATATATAAAAATTACATTGCTACGAAGTCTTACCAAATTGTAATCAACATTACATTACATTCTATTTCCAATATTGGATTCACATTTATTCTACCCATCAATCAAAATAGGTGAAGAGCATAAAAAATAGTCTACTACTGAAGCAACGAAAATAATGATTTAAAGACTAGATCATGATTAACCCATAATTGAACTTGTCATAATTAATGTAATATATTTCTAATTTTATAGCTTACATATATAAAATCTGGAAAACTTAAAGATAATATTTTATACAATAGTATTTAGAAAATTAAATTTTTTTACTATTTTATAATCAAACATTATTTTATTAGAGTAAACAAAATTCAAAAACAAGAATGTGACAGGTTTTAAATCTCAAAAAATCTTATATAAAATTTCAAATTTCAAAAATATATTTAAAAATTCATAAATATTTTACAAGTTTAATAAAAAATAAAATAATTCATATTTAATATTTCTAAAACGTATATAATTATTTTAAGAATTATAGGTTTATAATATATGCATATATCCATATTTTTTGCACATTTTTTTCATTAA
This sequence comes from Inga leiocalycina, assembly GCA_963242795.1. Classification (NCBI taxonomy): domain Eukaryota; kingdom Viridiplantae; phylum Streptophyta; class Magnoliopsida; order Fabales; family Fabaceae; genus Inga; species Inga leiocalycina. The sequence continues at coordinate 58,476,279 of OY725330.1, read as the reverse complement.
TTATTTTTTTCAATGTTTATAATATATAGATATTCATAAATATAACTTAGAAATCAGGTCAGGAAAATAAATATAACTTGAAAACGCTATTTAAATATTTTGAAAATAAAAAAATTAGGACCAATTCTGTTTCTCAGTTCGCTAAATTGGACCAGACACTGACTAGGCCAGTTCTCAAATCTAATTTTTTAATCATAGATCTTAATAAATTAAAGTAATTTTTATTAATTAAAAATCATAAATTCAAATTTCATAAAATTTACAGGAAATAATTTAGGTGACTCCATGTGAATGCTTAGTAATTTATTTAATATATATATATATATATTGAGATTGCTTTTAATTTGTTAAATTAAAGTTTACTTACACTGTGTTTTGCTGGATAGGGGGGAGGGGAGGGACGTAGAGAATCACGAGGTCGAGGAGGAGCGGCTGTTAAGAACTTTGCTTAGCCTTCAGAAAGAATGGCACTTCCGTCTTTTGGTCATCAGTCATCACTCATCAATGGAAGCAAGAACAGCGGACTTCTTCGCCAAAAAGCCCTGTCCTTGGGATATAGGCGTGCCAGATACTCTTTACCGTCCCAGCTGTTTTCTTCGGTCTTAAATATAAGATTTAATTAAATTTATTTAGAAATATTAAGAAAATCAATTAAAGTATTTTTAAATGTTTCTATTTATCATTTTTTTTAAAAACTATTTTCTCTAACTTATAAACTGATATATAATATAATAAATAATAACACATAATATATGATATGATTAAATAATTTATTTAATTTCCTTAATCTTTCTAAAGAAAGTCAACTAAGTACTATATGTAGTACTGGAGGTAGTACAAGAGTTCGTTGACTTCTATTAGAAATATCAAGGAAACTAAATAAACTAGATTACAGTATTTATATTTATCGTTTTTTTTAAACTAATTTGTGTAACTTGTAAACTGATATATAATTTAATAATACCCAAACATATGCTAAGATTAAGTGCTCCATTTAGTCCATAATATAGGACACTTTAACTAATTCATGGGAAATAAGAAGTGACAATTAATTCATTAATTATGTCTTAAATTAAAATTTTTCCCCACTTTTACCCTTATTGAAAATTGTGTGTGAAAATTTAATGAATGAGCAAAATTGAAAATAAGCATTAATTATAAGGATAAAACTGAAAAATGTACATTAATTATTTTATAAGTGACTTATATTTTAAACTGAGTTATTCTTTTAAAAATACCCTATATTAATGATCGTAGAAAGTAATTTATTTTATTTTTTTTAATAGCTAAAAAAAAGTTAATTGGCTTTTTTATTAAAACCCGGAAGTTGTAATTTCTAGAAATCTCCAACAAGATGCAGGTGTAGGTCACCTAGTTTTTTACTTCGTGCGCCACTTGTTTTGTTGTCTTTTTCATTGTACTCCCTCTTATTCTAAATATAAGATAGAGTTAATTTCTTTTGGAAAGGTTAAGAAAGCGAAATCAATTACTTAATTATATTATATGTTATGTATTATTAGATTATATATCAGTTTATACGTTAAACAAAATAATTTAGAGAAAAATGACAAACATAAATATTTTAAAATAGTTTAATTAACTCTTTTAACATCTCTAAAAAAATTAACTCTATCTTATAATACTCCATCGGAAGTGATGCCAACCACCTGCTGGGTGGGTTAAGATTAATACGGATGGACCTTTCTTCTCGCTATCTCCTGGAAAAGCATGTGGTGGAATTATACGTGATGTGAAAGGAGACTTTATGGAGGCTTTTTTGTTTAGAGGTGACGATGGGGGCGCCCTTACTGCCGAACCATGGGGGTGCCTTCATGGTTTAAAACTTGGTTGGGATTTGTTTTAACGAAATTTAGTGTACCGACTCTACTGATAAGGCGATCAATATGATGAGGAATGACACGAATGAAGCAAGGTATGGAAATCGGAATGGATATTGAACTGACCGAGATATTGGGTTAAAGATTAATGATTTAGACCAAAATCAATTAAAATATATATATATATATATATATATACACACTTTAAATATTTATGCATACCATTTGAAAAACTATATAAGATTTTTTTCTAACTAATAGTTCAATATAAACCTAATATCCACAAAAATATCATTAAATACATAAGAATTTTTCTCTAACAAATACAAAACAACAAAAGTATTCCACAATCCTTTTAAAACTCCTTATAAATAAAAAAATTTCAGGAAAATAATTTTTTAAATACAGTCAAAATCACATCGTTTGACGCATAAAAAGTTTAAAAAAAACTTGGGCCAACTTGTGATCAGGCAGGGTTACCCCAAGTCAACCCGGGTCGCCCGAGTCAACTCTACCCAATTTTCCTACCCTCAACCAAATCAGTTAGATATGCAATTCACTGATTTTCGATTTGAACCGGCCGATCTGATCCAATTTTCAATACCAAGAAATGAAGCTCATGCTGACAGAAGTATTATAGAAGAAGCTAAATAGATGTTGAGAAGGGATTGGAGCGCCACTATCAGCTACTCGTATTAGGCGTTGGGCTAATGAAGCTGCTGATTGTTCGGCTAAATCATGCTTATCGTCCTGGCCGGGATTTCATGGGCTTTTCGAGTGCCTCGCACGAGTGGAACGAATTTTGCATTGTGGCTACCTCTTTGTGTGAGAGTGTGTGGGTATATATAAAGAATACTCCCTCGGTGTTATTTATAAGACTCAATTTAAATTATCTTGATATTTTTTATGAGAGCTTGATAAGAATTGTTTGAGCAATTAATGAGTTTTTTTTCTTTGTTGCCCCTCGTTAATTATATGTATTACATTAATTAAAAGGTTTATGATACTTATATTTACTCTATTTATCTCTTTTACAGGCTCCTCATAAATAAGGGCATAATAAAAAAAATTTATTTTAGACATACTTATTATTTTAAACTAATTTAGCCGCTTTCCTAAATAGTATAATTCGTTATCGAGTTCTTATAAATATAACCGGGAAGTATATGCATAAGCCTAAACACATATTTAATGGTATGTTTTGCTAGTAAAAATGATTATCTTACCTATTGTATTCTATGATATTATTTCTTCTGTTTTATTTATAAGAGCTTATAGTCGAATTACACGGTTTAAAAAAAAGGTTAAAATTAATTAAAAATAATAAGTATATTTGAGATTTTTTTTTCAAGTATGTCCTTACTTATTAGGGACAATTGTAACCAAGAGAAATAGACTAAATATAAGTATCACCATCTTAATTAATGCAATATTTATAATTAATGAGTGACAAAATGAGAAAAAATAAACTCATTAAATGTTCAAACAACTCTTGTCAAACTCTTATAAAAAGGATCAAGTTAATTGAAATTTTAAGCTCTTATAAAAGAAACCCGAGGGAGTATACGACAAGAAACATTTGATTATGCTCTCCCCTTCCATTATCCCAAGGACAGGTTTCGGTGCCATGGTGTTTAACTACTTCAAAAACTTGAAGCCAATGTTGTGAGAACTGAATTGAACGAATTGGTGGAATCGGTTCAACCATCACTCACCCTAATAAACGGCCTGATTTCATGCTTATAACAAATTTGAGGCAGTAAACCGGCTAGCGAGCTGGAAATCGAACTACAATAACGATTACATAAAACTATCTACAAGTTATAGTAAGTAATGCAGAAGGTCCGGGCAAAAAAACGTATTGCAGAAGGGGAGGTCTTTTTATGTTCTCCGCCTGAGTTTCTTAGTTGTTTTATCAGGTGGGACATAGGAATGTAGTCTAGTTATGTTTCTGTATTCCATCAAAAAGATATCTACAAGTTAAAAGTGAGATAGAAACAGCACAATCACCCTAATTGGAGTTGTTTCGTCCAATCAAAGGGCTCCCAATCTTTCAAGAAGTTGGCAACGGCTTGTTTCTGCACATACTGTGCCTCATAACAGCGAGGTCGGTACATGTCTTCCTCCGCTTGATGGAGCATTCCTCTAATGACATTCAGGCCAAAATTGCTATTGACACGCTTCTCATCATCGATAACATGGACATATCCGTTGTTGAGTCCAAACTCAACATGGAAATAAGGGAAATGTTGAGGAACAGAATTCCTCAATCCCTTTTCGCTCGTATCAATGAGTTTTTTTGCGTGGTGCTGACTCCACTCATCTTCAGCCTCATCAATGGCCTGTGAAACCATGAGTTGACAACTTTAAAAAAGAGATATCCAACTAGAGATGAATCAAATTATATGATACATACAAAATGCATGCATGCATAATATAGAAACCAATAAAAATAATCTCAAGCATAATCCGGAAAAGACAAACAAAAAACGGTATATGATCACGGCACAAAGAAACAAAAAATACAGATTCTACCAGTATTAAAGGGCTATTGATCACTGTTGGCCTGGAAAACGGGCTATTGATCACAGATGACAGTATCATCCCACTCCTAATACCGAATACCACAAAAAATAAAGAAATTCCAATGGGATAGCACTTTTTGCACTCTAATTGAAAATGGCCAGTGCCATGGTGTCAAGATATGGTACTACACAGCGTTGTTTGAAATCTAACCTTCTTAAAGTATAAAGGAGCTGTTCTGGCAACATCTTTAGGTAAAGGTATGCACTCAATCATGCAATGACGGCGCTGTTGTGCTAACCCAATCACTGTTTCGAGAAAAATTAACTCCTTCCCTTGCTTTGCAAACATCATAATTAAACATTTCTTGAAGTTGCGAACTTCAATCCATACATCCTCATCGACGGATCTTGTAGCTGATTCATGCTGTCAAGTGTAGTAGATAAATACAATTTTAGAGTTGAAAGGTAAATAATGTCATTTGTTACTACAATACTGTCTTATTTACAAGATCCGGAAGCTCAAAACTCAGTTCACCATATTTCAATTAACGTCACAGTTACAATGGACAAACAAGATAATTAAGTTCAGATTATAAGACTTGACGTTGCTTTCACTTTTGACAGCCCCAAGTTGTAGCCCTTGTGACTACAGTCTTATCCAAGACTTTTGTTCTTCCGCATCCTCTCTATAAAGAAAGATAGTTCAAATCTTTAAGGATGGTCATTTGCTTCAGATGCTTTTTCAACATAAATTAAATAATCTTTTTATCATACATAGAAAAATGTGACCACGTCATTATTGAGTATTAAGACAATCACTTGACCAAAAAAAAAAAGAGTATTAAGACAATCGATGATTCAAAACAGAAAAAACTGTATGTTGCAGATAAAAAGACCAGAAGCATAATGACATTAAAAAGTAAGCTCACCTGAATGGGTAAAATGCAACAATGACCGGGCACCACAGGCTTCCACTTTGGCAACATTAGATATGTGTAGTTTGCAATTGAAATCACAAGATGCATGGGGCGATCTGGATTATCCAAGCAAAAGAGGCAACGCTCTTGTTGGGTCAAAATCTGCTTTCCATGATCATCACTCTTTCGGCTCTTTTTGCTGGGTCAAAATGGAAAGTGTCAACAGCAACTTTAAGTGCTAAAGATAATTGAGTTTCAAAATAGGGAAATACCTGCTTGAACTTCCTTTAGTTCTTGGACAGATTATTTCATCTTGATTCCCCTGCTTTGTGCTCATACTCTTTGCCTACAAAAATAACAGAAGATGAAAAAACGATGGAATCAAATTATCTTTGGTCCTAAAGGATGTGCTGGAGATGACATTATGAAGGCATAAAAACAAGCCTAGATTAGAGGTAACATTTTTTCAACTTACCAATAATTTATTGGCTTCTTCATGCTTTCCCTTTAAATGTAGCTGCAAAGCCTTAGCTGCCAAATGGTTTTCAGTCATCCCATCCTTTTCATGTTGCATAGAAGAAGAAATCTTATCAGAAAGCAGAAATAGAGATAACAATAAAACCTTAGCAATGAAGATAAGGAAACTAATTAGACAAGCTAGAGAACGTTACCTTTAGCTCTTCAATAGTAAAACTTCTGACGACATTTTCCTGAAGAACTCCATGAAGATCATTTTTCCTCTTGGATTCATCATCCGCTGCAGAAATTCCAGAATACTCAGCTTCCACAGATTGAGTTTTCCGTTTCCCCCAATATAAATAATTTTGAGGCTTCATTCTACGGTGACGGACTGATATGACAAATTATGTAATCTCTACAAGACTCTGTAAAATGAGCAAAGAAAGATAATATAAGCCACTGATAAATTATAAAAGAAAATTTCAAAATGTTTGTCAAGATTTGCACGAGTAAAAACTCCAGAAGCATTCACATAACTTGCGCATGAAAATAAGATTTTGTAATTGAATTACAAAATCAATACGGATTTACAACATTAAATTAGCCAGTGACTTCTCCAAGCTCAACATGGTTGTCTATTATGATGCAAGATACACGATCCTAACTGCGGAAACTCATCACACTCCTTCAAAGGAGAATACATTCGAGATATGGATTGATTCCATGCTGCACTTGGAACAATATTTCAAAAAATTCTACCAATTAATATAATATGATCCCAATAACAGTATGGCACAACTTGATTTAATTTAGTCCTAAGTTTGCCTTTGATTGCTTCCTTGGGAGAAACGTCAGTTTAGATAACTTTAACAGCAAGTATAACGTTAAGTAGGGCAACACCTACAATTCAAAATTAAATAGAGCATCCCAACGCCAAGATGTCAAATCGAACACAGTCAACTTTTCTTCTCAGAAGAGTGTGTTTTTATATAAAAAAACAAAACGGAAACAGTTTGCCAGGAGGCTAAAAAAACCATAACTAATGTTCTCTATTACTCGGGTCTTACTTGGGTCTTACTTGGGCAAGTTAATAGCAATTGACTATCAAAACGGCATAAATGATCAAAATAATAAAAACAAAACACAATATAAGTTACCCCTATTCTCTTCCACAATAATTCACTGTAAAACACCCAACCACTTTGAAAAATGAAGTCTAATTTAGATTTAGAATACTACAAATAAAGGTCCAAAGATAGAGGGGTTTAACCAATGCCACATAAACAAAGAACGATCAGCATTATTTTAATTTGTGAAGAAAAGGGGGACATTAAAAGCATTTAAGAAATAAGAAATCAGTGGGTGTAGAAGAATGACACCTTACCTCTCTTCTCCAGATGAAGATGCGGATCTGGGAGACCGAGGGGGGGCGACGGCGAAGAGGACACGGAGGCCGACGGTGAAGAGGACTTAGGCGAGCATGATCGGCGACAAGCGAATGATAGGGCCACGAATAATCACGAACGGCGATAGGACGGCGAGATGCGTCGAGGGCGAGAACGGTTAACGACAGAGGAACTACAGAGGAATGGAGAGGGCGGCTGAGTGCTCGAGTGTGTGTGTGAGAGGCGGATTGAAAATACAAAAGTTAAATTAAATACTACTCGTGTATATTGACCTAATTTGTTCTTATCGAAAAAATTAGTTGAATTAATTAATATAATAAATATTTTTTAAAATATCTTAATCATTTTGTTCAATTCTCCCATTTACTCTTCTTCTTGATTGTTGTTCATGAAGTATCAATGAGGATAAATTAGAAAAAGATTAATAAATATAAAAACTATGTCTTATACTTATTATTAAAATGAACCCTCTAAATATTTTATATTAAGGACGGGAGGAATATTACATATGAGTAATATAAAAAAAGCTTAAAGAGATAATGACAATTTGAGCTTTCCAAATAATAGGGATATTCATTTTTTTTCCCACCCTCTCCTTGTTTTCTTGGATGAATTGTTGCGAAGAGATACAAGATATATATGTCAACACTTACATTATTAAATATAGGAATTGATTCTACCCACAAAGCCTATAAAATCTTGATACGTTTCAAATTGCATGGCTACGTGATGTGGGAAGTACTAGTCTGTTAGATAGAGTTAAGTCCAAGTAGCTTAAAAACTCTCATATTAAAGAACCTATTATTGATCTCACATTGTCAAATTTTAAAACTTTAACTTGGTGTCACCTGTAAATACCAAAAAAGGAGAGAAACCTTCGATTAAAACAATAATGAGCTTTTTTTAAGAAAAAACATAACTCCACATAAGCAAATTAATGTTACATTGAATTCTTTATCACTTCGTGACTTCACAAAAGTTGGTATTCGCTTGTTCATTATGACTCTTAGTATAACTAAGCTAGTTTATTCATAACATCAATATTGATCTTTTTAGAAGTAACTTCCGGAGATATGTATACCTTCAATTAGAACAATGGATTGACAACTTCTTGTAACAGAAAGAAACCTTTGATCATGTAATGGATTTTCCAAAAAAACATAACTTGACAAAAATAATTTGATGTCACCTTGAATGCTTTATCACGTTGTAACTTTTTAGATCGGTTTTGCATAAAACAGGTCTAAAAATTCAACTTTTTAGACCGGTTTTCTCCATAACCGGTCTTAAATGTACTTTTCAGACCGGTTTAGAACCAGTCTTAAAAGTTGAATTTTTTGTTAAAAAAATTTTCGTTTAAAAGATATACCTAGCAAGCCATTTCCCTTGTTAAAAACATTTCACTTAACAAGCAGCAGCCAGTTCAACGACATTTAAATAAATCTTCTCTTACAGATTATATAACTAACATCTTAATGATATGTGAGAGACTCAAAACTCATTGGAACATATTAAAACTCAACTCCCTTGTGCTTAAACAATGCTGGCCAAAACAGAAGCAAGGAAAACAACCATGAATAATAAACTTACAATCATAGACATAATCATAATGCAAGGAAATCATACAACCATGATAATGCTGTTTTGACCAATTTCCTTATCTTTTCACTTACATACATACATCAAAGATTAAATTACATTAATGACAATTATGTTATTCATTAGGGCCAAAATACTTTATACACACTCTTCTCAGGCTGATGATCACTAGTTGGCCTGGCTTTGGAGAATCTACACTAAGATGTACACCTCATATCCTTCATTTTCCTGTGACAACAACAAAAAAAGTAGTTATATATACACCAATAACAATATACATAATTCAAATATAGTTCATGATAATTATTAGCTAACTAACCTTCAATGTAGTTTTATAAAGGGATATCCTCTCATATCCCTTCATGATGATCATTTCTTGTGTCGTCTTCATTGTCTGCTTCATCTTCTTCGTTCAATTCTGGTAAACCCCTAGAAAAAGGAGTCTCAAGCAGATCATTCATTGAATGACTTTCCTGATCAATATCAACGACCCTTTTTCCTTGGAGAGCTATAGACCACATTTTGTTTGCCTGATCAGTAACATAGAACACTTGTTTCGCTTGATATGCCATAATAAAAAGGTTTATTTCTAAAACTTCTACTATTCAAATAACCCAATGTAAATCCCAACTGATCAATCATCACACCATTGTTGACATCAACCCACTTGCATTTGAAAATGTGAAGTTTAACTTTAACATAATCAACCATCCAAATCTCTTCAATCATCCCATAATAAGGTATTGCTGCCAATCTAGGATTCTTATATTTTGAACTAGAGAAGTGCATAGATTTAGCCACTAACATAATCCCACTGTTCTGGACGGTGCTTCTATCATCAAGTGACTTCGTGTAAAACGTATAACCATTGATCACAAATGAAGTCTAACTTATGACATCAGCCTCAAGACCACGTGCTAACCATTTAATTGTATCAGAAACACATTCTTCGCCGTCAACCTTTTGTTTGAACCAATATGCAAAAGTTTTGTTATACTCCCTAATTAACCTTTGTTCAGTCATTCAACTATTTCCTTTTCGTACAATTTCTTTATGAGCATTAATGTAATTTTGAACTTCATCAACATTATTCAAGATGTACAAGTGGACTTGTTGCAATTCATCAGGATCCATACTTTTTACTGATGCCCCGCGTCTACCGCCTTTTTCGTCATGACGTTTAGGAAGTCCAATGTGTCCTACATTTGACAAGTAATCTTGACAAAACTCCATGGCTTCTTCAGAAACATATTTCTAAACAATAGATGCTTCAGGCCGATTAGGGTTCTTCACATACCCTTTTAGGATTTTCATAGTTCTTTTAATTAGGTACATTCATCGTAAATAGATAGGGCCACACAACTTGATCTCCCTGACTAGATGAACAATTAGATGTACCATGATGTCAAAAAAAAAAGGAAGAAAAAGCTTCTCAAGCTGGCACAAGATCAGATATCCTTCATTTTCCAGTTCATCCAATTTTTTGTCTCAATGACTTTACTATAAATGGCATTGAAGAAGAAACAAAGTCTAGTCAAAATATGTTGAAGATCATATTCGGCAATGCCTCAAATAGCTACTGGGAGCAGTTGTTGCATTAATACATGACAGTCATAAGACTTTAGCCCCACTAACTTCAAGGCTTTCATCGACACAAGCTTCCTAACATTTGAAGAATACCCTGAAGGAACTTTGATGACATGTAAACACTGACAAAAGCTTCTTTTCTCATCCTTAGACAAAGTATGAGTAACTGGAGGACAAAAAGTTCTCTTACCATATGGCTTTGGATGCAAGTCTTCTCGTATCCCCATTTCTTGCAAATCTAATCTTGCCTTCACGTCATCCTTAGAACTACCTTGTATTTTAAGCAGTGTCCCAACAATACTATCATAAACATTTTTCTCCACATGCATGAAATCAATACAGTGTCTTACATCAAGCTTCGGCCAATATGGAAGATTGAAGAAGATATACCTCTTTTTCCATTTGCTTTTCTCATTACTATTCTTTGTAGTCTTACCAAAGATAACATTCATATTTTTCACCTTTTCATAAACTTGCTCCCCAGTCAATGCCTTCGGAGTATCTTTAAACTCTTGTCCACCAAAAAAAGCTTTCTTTAATCTGTGATACGGGTGGCCTCGTCTAAGAAATCTCCTATGGCCAAGATAAACTGTTTTTCTTCCATGTTGAAGTTGATGGTAGCATGTTCCTTCTTTACAAATTGAACATGCTTTATGGCCTTTAACACAATAGCTTGACAAGTTTCCATATGCAGGGAAGTCATTTATAATACAAAAGATCATGGCTTGCATTTTAAAAACCTCTTTCTTGTTTGTGTCAAAAACATCAATACCTTCGTCCCACAACTCTTTCAAGTCTTCGATCAAGGGCTCCAGGTAAATATCTATATCATTTCTGGGTTGTTTTGGTCTCGAAATCAACATAGATAACATGATGTACTTTTGTTTCATGCATAACAAGGAGATAAGTTGTAAATTACCAACAGAACAGACCATGAACTATGTATACTGCTCAAGCTACCAAAAGGATTCATACCATCCGTGCTAAGCCCAAGCCTAAGGTTCCTAGGCTCTTCATTGAAGGCAAGAAATAATTGATCGATTTTCTTTCATTGAGAAGAATCAGCCAGATGTCGAAGCTTTACATATATCCTCTCATCCATATGCCATCTCAAATTTCTTGCATCATTTTCATTAGCAAACAAGCGCTTGAACCTTGGTATGATTGGAAGGTACCACAACACTTTTGCAGGAGCGTTATTTGATTTGTACATCGGGGTTTCACATATTGGACACTGTTGTTCCTCTTCATGCTCTTTTCTATACAATATACAATCATTAGGACATGCATGGATCTTTTTATACTTCATTCCTAATGGACACAATATTTTCTTAGCATCATAGTATTGAGAAGGCAACATATTATCATCTGGAAGCATGTTCTTAAAAGCCTCAAGCGTTTCTGAAAAACTCTTATCGCTCCATCCATGCCGTGCTTTCAAGCTTACCAAATTCAATACTGCTTCCAACAATTGGTACTTTTTACACTCCGGGTACAACGGCGTCTCAGCATCACTACACATATTACCATATGCATGTGATTGCTCAAAAGTCTCTTCTCCTACATCATGAATAATATCCTCTATCCGATCATCCGTATCCGTGTCATTATCATCAAAGTTCACTCCCCCTGTTGAGATGGAACTTGACATTTCTAATTCTTCACCATGCCATACCCACACTGTATAACTCTTACAGAATCCTTCACAAATTAAATGTGTATATATATCTGCAGCACTTAGTCGCTTCTCATTTAAAAATACTACACAAGGGCAATAAAACTTTCCACTACCATCATCAGCATTTCTACTAGCGAAGTCTAAAATACCCCTCACCCCATTATCATATTCAACACTCGTTCGTTTAACGTTTATCCAACTATTATCCATATATATCTCAACACTTCTAGCACCCTATATCCAACAACAAAAGGATAGACAAAAATCAACAACAATAGAGTTTTAGATATTTCAAAGAAATTAACAGGCACCATTTGAAACTAGTACTATTTTAACAAACCAATAACACTGGCAATAATCAAACAACCGCACTAAACTAAAACAAAACATAGAGTGGTATTAATCAATCACAGGGATATAATTAAAAGTCAGAGCATATATTTAACAAGAATGTGCAGATTTAATTTTTTCCAGATTACGTTTAAGTGCTCAAAGCAACAACAAGAACCATTTTTTCATTGAACATTATTAATTATTAAACAATGTACAATGAAATAACATATCAAACACTAAAATGATCGAAGACCAAGGAGTGAGCTTCAACCCAAAGTCATGTGGCGTCGACTGAGGTAAAAATGAAGTCCTCAAATTCATGGCACTGATAAAGGGAAGTCAAGTCAGAGGAGAATGGTCACTGCGGATATTAGAGGTGGCAGCGGAGAAGACTGACGATAATCAAAGAACAGTGACGATGAACACAGCAACGACAGCGGTAATGACGGAGGAGAGTTGAGCAAATGAGGGACGGGACGCCGTGGACGAGTTCAGAACAAGCACGGACAGAGCTCACAGAGAAATGGCAAAAAGAGAAGAAAGAGTTCACAGAGCGCGCGATCTGGGCGTGAGAGGAAAAATAAGGGTAAAAAATCTTACCTTTACGACCAGTTTTTATTAAAATTAAAAACCGGTCTTAAAAGAAGAAAATTTCACATTTAAGACTGGGTTTTACCAAAACCAGTCTTAAAACGTTATCGCATTTTGAATTTAAAATGTTTTAACATTTAAGACTGGTTTTCATATAAACTGGTCTTAAATGTTAAAACATTTTAAATTCATAAAAATTTTAACACTTTAAGACCGGTTTTATTTATAACCGGTCTAAATAAATTTTTTAATACTGGTTTTTTTAAGAACCAGTCTTAGAAGTTTAATATAATTACAAAACTGCCATCACGCAAATTTTTAAGATCTTATCTGCCTAAACCAGTCTAAATGTGACCGTCTAAAAAAGGTTTTTTCCAGTAGTGGAGACTGAAGAAGTGGAAGGGGAATGGTTTTGCACCTTTAGTTGACGGTTGTTAAACAGAAACCGTTATGTTTTTGTTGTTGCTGATATAAAGTTGGAAGACAAATCATTCATTATTTTATTACGGTTTTATTGTAAAAACTTTCATTTTATTGAGACAATATATAACGGTTGCTAATTACAACAATCATGTATTTGCATGATATTATAATAAGTGATATGTGTTACTTAATAACCGTTATGTATTTGACATTTTTTTAAATTTTGGTGGTTGATTATGCAACCATCATTTTACAAACAAAATAAAAAAACAAAAAGACAATGTAAATAAACAAACTAAAAATAAAAAGTTGTGGAGACATATTTTAAGAATATGATGCATCATCATATTCTTCCTTTTTAGTAACTTGTCAGAACCAGTTTCCCTGCTTATCCAAAAAAATATTTTTTAAATGGTGATTTTCAAAAAAATATTAGTTAAGAGATTATTTTTATGTCAGATTCTCTACCTAATAAAATAATTTTTTTTGCAAAACAAAACTTACAAAAATTAAATCTGGACGTCCAGATCTCATCCGGATGGCTCAAATTGGCTGAGCTCTCCCTCCTTATCTTTTGGATGAACAGGGAAGCTGGTTCTTAACTTGTGCACCTTCTCATTCATAAAGCAAATGAAAGAGGTAAGTTCCTTCAAGTGTAAACCCCATGCCTTGTTTAGTGTAATTATAATTTGATATCACATAATTAAATGGGATTAGAGACCGTCGGATAGTTTAAACTCGTTTCAATTTCCTACCGCATAGTAGGATTTTCACAAAAACTTTCAAAATCCCTTCCCTATCCTGGTCTCAGTTTCAAAATTCGAAGACAATTACCTGTGCAGTTAATTTACATTCACGCATTTCAGAGTGTATAACCAAATCCCCAGCAACTCCTGGGTGCTAAACATATATAATTTGAGGGTTTACAAGTTTCCACTAAAGGATTACATACACAAAATCAAAGGTAACATTCACACCTCAAAATATAGAGTAATCCCTAGTTCAACATAGATAATCGACACCCCACAATTAAATATACCCCAAGGGGTCTTAATCGCTCCGGGTTGCCCGCTTCTCTTTAGTGCCACTAGCCCTGTCTGAAATGTTAGTCATTGGAAGGTATGAGATTCAAGAGAATCCCAGTAGTAACAAATCACTCAATACAGTGCACAAACACATAGCATATATGATCATGTTAAGCAGCATCACAAAGTATCATGGCTCACGCCACAAATGACAGCACTCATGGCTGTAAACTCTATGTATCAGCTTTCGCTGCGATCTCTATGTATTCAAAAGTATCACTATGCATCAACTTGTGCTGCGATCTCAATGTATTCACCATGTATTCACAAAGTATTCTTAATGCATGACAAACACACATACAATGTTTCACACACAGTATAAGAGAAAAAGTAAATACCTTGTTCCTTCCTGACGTTCCTCTGCACCATGGGCTCTTGAGGGCGGCAAATATCAAATCCTATAAACCAAATCAGGGACAACCTATCAATCTCTTTTCCAAGTTTTCCAATTTCGTACTACTTTATGTTGGTTATCATTTAAACTCTTTAGGGGTGCTATTATAGGTCTAAACATATGCCTAAAGGGTTGGGAGAAACTACCCCGAAGACCCTCTTTCTTGGAAGAATTTCTTATTTTTGGGCTGGCTCACTCGAGTGATGAAAGTCTTACTCGAGTAACACCCCCAATTGCACTCGAGCACTAGCGAGTGAGACACAGAAAGTGTTTGCCCGAGAGCAAACCTCGAAATATTTCTCACACTCACTCAAGCATAAGAAGCTGTACTCGAGCAATGACCCTAAGTTCACTTGAGCGCTAAGAAGTGAGACCCAATGAGTGACTACCCGAGAGCAACCATAAACCCCCAGGTCTTAAACTGACTCCCTCACTCGAGCATGCCCATGCTCACTCGAGTGGGATCATATCGCACTCGCAAGTCAGGAAGCGTGCTCGCGGTTTTTGCCTGAAGACTTAACCAAAATTTCTAAAAGTTCATATCGTGCTTGAGTGAGATCCTCCCTCACTCGAGTGATGCCTATCAGATGCCAAATCGCAGCAACTGATATGGTTTTCCAGAATTGACCAATTTGCTATCAATGGTTCTAAAACTTGTACCAATACTCATTCCCATCCAAAAGGTCATAAGAGACCAATTGGTAAAATCAAAACTACCAAAATCTTACCACCATGACACATTCAACACCTCTAATCACCTAACAATCAATTTCACCCAATAACCAAACTTCTTTTCAAATCCGAACCAAAAGCATTGACACCCATACATTATTTGACATCTATTCCACCACATTACACTACTCAATCCATGCATTTCAACATTGATCCCAAAATCAGGGTAAAATCACAAAATCTCCAAACCAAACCAATGGCCAAAACAATCATACCAAAATACACTAAATGATTACATCTTTAACTTGGTAAGATCAAATCTCTATTTTCCCAACTTTCAAATTTATGAGAACTCCAAACCACCACCTTTCACAATTCTGAAAACATAGCAAGGAAGCTCTCAACCTCTTGAACAAATTTATTGAAGAGGCTTTATGCATACAAAAGCAATTACTCACCCAAAAGCAAGTTTTTCTCTTTCTCTTTCTTGGTTCAGCTGCACCGAATGGAGATAATGGAGAGAGAGAAATGAGATATTGATGAAGTGCAGATTTTTCATACTCCCCATGCACTTAGCCGACTTGGGAGGGAGAGAGGATGAGTTTGAAAATGTTGACTTCATCCATGGTCCTCAAGATGCTGCTTGTCAACATCTTGAGCTTCCTTCTATGGTTTCATATACTCCCATATACACTTGATTTCACCTCTTGTTCTTTCAATCCTAGCCATTGATCTTGATTACTAGGAAGTTTTTTCTCCGGTAACTGACCAATCGGTTGGTAAATTTACCATTTCGCCCCTGATTAACATAACTTCCACCAAATCATCATCAAACATACATATAAGCTTAAGCTTTGTTTACAATGCATTTACATTAATTACTTCACTTTTAAGGTCATTAGCCCTTAATTACAATTCAGGATATTACTTCAAGCACTGATTCATGCGTCCTTGCTTTTACAAGTAAACCTGAACTATACGATGGAGCTCATAGGTTGCATGGATGAGCCCTTTAATGTTGTATTTATATGGAGACTTCAGTTTTGGAACTCTACATTCAAAAGTTTTTTATTATAAGCTAAAATCAACTAATTACATTGTTACGGTTATTAAAAATAGTTTT
This sequence comes from Inga leiocalycina, assembly GCA_963242795.1. Taxonomy (NCBI): domain Eukaryota; kingdom Viridiplantae; phylum Streptophyta; class Magnoliopsida; order Fabales; family Fabaceae; genus Inga; species Inga leiocalycina. Next base: position 58,459,649 of record OY725330.1, on the reverse strand, counting down.
CTTAATTTAAAATACTTCTTTTTCTTGGCCAACCATTTTAAGAAGAGAAAATCTCAATTAAATCCAGCTAAAATATTAGAATCTAAATTCGGGCCTACACTTTTAATAAATCCCTAATCAAGCTAAGATGCCTCATTAGGGATTTTTAAATATCATTAAAAGACCAAATATCCCTCATGCATTAGATCATGAATAAGAGGAAATAAAGAAGCATTCTTAGGAATTCTCAGAAGAGGAGGAAATAAGCCTAAGATTAATTAATAAAAAATATATAAATATTGAGCTTTATCAATTCCCCCACACTTAAGCTTTTGCACTCCTGAGCAAAACATTAAACTCACAATAGGAAGAGAGGGATGAAAGTTGAAAGGATAGGCAAGATCAAGCTTCAAAAGTCACACTTAGTCAAATAACAAGGTATCCTCTTATCCAAATTCAATGAACATACCAAAAATTGAAGTAGTTAAAGCAATACAATGTTTAATTACAATGAGCTTAATTGGAAACCTTAACTAGGACAAGTGTTTACACTCTTCTCTCATATAAGGTAGTTTTTCACTCACATCCACTTTAACCACACTCTACCGTAGGCTTGTAATATTTCTAGGCTCTCCACCACTTGCAACAATGGCATAAACAAATCAAAAGGACTTTGTAGGGTTGTAATGTTGAATAGGCCAAATGATGGAAAATGTAACAAATACTATGCTTGCACCAAATAACTTGCTAGATCTTTTAGCACTATAAAACTAAACTTAATTCACATATTTCACCATTGTGACTTTATTTCTTTCTCTGATTTTTTTCTTTACACTTTTTTTTCCTTTTTCTTTTCTTTTCTATTTTCTTTCTTTTGACTATTCACATGGCAAATTTTTTTTCTTTTTTCTAATATATAATAGTACTTTTTTTCTTTTTCAATCGTGCTAGGAAGAACTTGATAAAGGATGCAAACATAGCATTTGTATAATGAAATAGAAACAAAAGTGAAGGGCTCAAAGGGTTAAACAAAGGTAAATGATGAATGGTTTGTGTTTGGGTAAATGGGTGATGAAATGAATGCCAATATCATTTCTATCCATACCATTGCAAAATGTAGCCTCAAGCAAGAAACAAAACAAGTTCTAGAGAGCAATAATCTAAGTGAATAAATCACACAATGAAATGAACAATTAGACCCAAAATACCTTCCAACTAGGCTTTTTTATTTCCTAATAAACTCATCAAAATTAAACCATGCGTCATTAAAACACTTGAATTTTGTGGCAATTCACTAATTCAAAGCAAGTTTCAACCATGAATTCAACTAAGAGTAATTAAGATACTTGATCATGACTAAAGGCTTCAAAAATCTCAGTGAATTAGACCAAAAACAACAGAGAACACAAGCAAGAGACAGAGGCATATGATATCATAGTGAATTCTCATGAGAATAACACACACTCCCACATACTCAATCCTTACATTGCCTTCAATGTAATGCACAAAAACAAAGAACCTAGACACACTTATCTCTTGGGTGAAGTGAATGTTGTGAAGTCCAATTCAAGATTGAAGCACAACACATCATCGTCACAAGGAGAGAGAGGACAAGACATAAGTGGAAATAGTTCTCAGAAATTAGGCATAAGGATAAGAGAAAAGGGTAGTGTAGGATAAGGTTACGCACAACGGTATGGTTCACAATGGATTTTATTCAATTGAAAAATGCAAACAAACAAACTACCTTTTACTACTGGTAAGTCCCTCCCCCACACTTGTTCAATAGCATATATAATCAAATAAAACAAGAAACAAGGTAAGGAAAGAGACTACCGTGTGCATTATAGTGGTTGATGACTAGCATGGTAGTGATTTAATAAGTGACCATTCACTTGAAACTTTGCACCACTTGCAGGATCTTCGAGCTCTATTAACCCAAAGCTATGCACCTTGACCACTTTGTAGGGACCTTGCCATTTAGTTTTAAGCTTCCCATTTTTGAGCTTGAATCTTGCCTTGAACATAAGCACTTGTTCTCCTTCATGAAAATGCTTCCGTAAGATGCCTTGATCATGAATCAATTTGGATTTTTCCTTATAGATACGAGAACTTTCATATGCATCCAGCCTCAACTCTTCTAGCTCTTGTATCTCAAGCATCCTTTCCTCAGCAGAACCTTGAAGATCCATATTACAAGTCTTCACAGCCCAATAAGCTCTATGCTCTAGCTCAACATATAGATGGCAACCCTTACCAAAGACTAACTGGAAAGGAGACATGTCAATGGGAGTTTTAAAAGCTGTACGATATGCCCAAAGAGCATCATCCAACCGAAGACTCCAATCTTTCCTACTTGGCTTGACAATTCGCTCCAAGATATACTTGATTTCCCTATTAGACACCTCAGCTTGCCTATTTGTCTGTGGATGGTACGGGGTAGAAGTCTTATGGAGAACACCATACTTGGATAACAAGTTGTCCATCAATTTGTTGCAAAAATGTGAGCCACGATCACTCACAATTGCTCTTGGTACACCAAACCTACAAAAGATATGAGTACGTAGGAATTTTATAACAGTAGATGCATCATCCTTCCTTGTAGAAATGGCCTCAATCCACCTTGAAAGGTAATCAACAGCCAACAAAATATACAGATATCCATGAGATACAGGAAATGGACCCATAAAATCAATGCCCCAAACATCAAAAACTTGACAAAATAACATGGGTTGTTGCGGCATTTCATGCTTTCTAGATAAACCCCCAAAACGCTGGCATGCATCACAAATTTTACAAAAAGCATAACAATCCCTAAAGAGGCTAGGCCAATATAAACCACAGTCTAAGATTTTCCTAGTAGTTCTCTTTACTCCAAAGTGACTACCACACAACAAAGAATGACAAGATGTTATAATAGAAGAAATTTCATCATCCGACACACATCTCCTAATGACTTGATAACTACAATGCCGCTACAAGTAAGGAGGATCCCACAAATAGTATTGAGATTCATGTTTCAACTTCTGTTTCTGAAAACGAGACAAAGAATCAGGTAACACCCTAGCAGCAAGATAATTCACAATATGAGCAAACTATGGGTCATGAAGTGTAATAGCAAGGAGATGGGCATCAGGAAAACCATCAAATGTAACTTCAGCATCAACTACTCCCTGTGTAGCAAGGGGCAAGCGGCTTAGATGGTCAGCAACAAGATTTTTTGCAGCTGCCTTGTCCCTAAACTCTGTGTTAAATTCTTGAAGTAGTAGCATCCACCTTAGTAACCGAGGCTTAGTATGAGTCTTCCTAGATAAGAACTTGACAGTAGAATGATCAGAATAGATAATCACTTTAGAATTCACTAGATAAGACCTAAACTTCTCAAGTGCAAAAATAATGGAAAAGAGCTCTTTCTCAGTGGTAGTGTAATTGATTTGAGCCTTATCTAATGTTTTAGAAGCATAAGCAATAACACAAGAAATCTTACCAATTTTCTGACCTAGAACTGCACCAACAACACTATTGGAAGCATCACAACAAAGCTCAAAATCAAGATCCCAATTAGGAGTAATGAGTATAGGTGGAGAAATGAGTCTAGACTTAATTTCATCAAAAGCCAATTTGCATGCATAATCAAAGATGAAATCCACATCCTTTTGGAGAAGCTTAGATAGGGGACAAGCTATTTTACTAAAATCCTTAATGAATCTTCTATAAAACCCAGCAGCCCCAAGAAAGATCTAAGTTCTCTTAAGTTAGAGGGATAAGGAAGAGATGGAATTACTTCAATTTTAGATTTGTCAACTTCTATACCCCTCTTACTTATCAAGTGGCCTAAGACTATTCCTTGATCTACCATGAAGTGGCATTTCTCAAAATTTAGCACAAGGTTCTTTTGCATACACTTTTCTAATGCTCTCTCCAAATTCAGCAAACATTCCTAAAAAGAATTCCCATATATAGAAAAATCATCCATAAATACCTCAATACCTTGTTCAAGTAAGTCACTAAAAATGGAGAGCATGCATCTTTGAAATGTCCCAGGAGCGTTGCATAACCCAAAAGGCATCCTTCGGTATGCAAACGTCCCAAATGGGCAAGTAAATGTTGTCTTTTCCTGATCCTCCGGTGCAATAGGAACCTGAAAATAACCATAAAAACCATCAAGGAAATAATAATGTGATTTACATGCCAATCTTTCTAGCATCTGATCTATAAAGGGGAGGGGAAAGTGATCCTTTCTAGTAGCTTTATTCAACTTTCTAAAGTCTATACAAACTCTCCAAGAGTTTTGGACTCTTGTTGGAATGAGTTAGTTCTTCTCATTTCACACAACAGTTATGCCACTCTTTTTTGGAACAACTTGGACCGGACTGACACACTCACTATCTGAAATAGGATATATGATCCCTGCACTCAAGAGTTTGGTGACCTCCTTCTTAACTACATCTAAGATAAGAGGGTTAAGTCTACGTTGGGGCTGTCTCACAGGTTTAGAACCCTCATTCAAAAGTATTTTATGGGTGCACACAGTTGGGTTAATACCTGGAATGTCACCTAAAGTCCACCCTATTGCCCTCTTGTGTTTCTTCAACACATGGAGTAAACTCAACTCCTCAGATGTACTTAAGGAACTAGAGATAATGACAGGTAATTGATCATGTTCAGTAAGAAAAACATACTTCAAGTTAGGGGGAAGGGGTTTCAAATCAAGTATAGGGGGTTGCACAATTGAAGGTAAAAGTTCTTTCAACTCAAGTCCACTAAGAAACTTCCCTTTCTTATGAGAATCCCCAATAATTGTTGGATTGGAAGTATGTCCCCCTTGTTCAGATGTGGATTGAGATTGTGGCTCATTCACAAAGCAACCTGGAATACTACCTACATCATTCAAAGAGTGAAATATATGAGAAGTGGCATCATAAAATGGTATACAACATTGTAGTAATTGATTAGAACTGAGTTTCTCCCCTGTTGCTGTCTTGACATGTGGTTGTCCATTATTTCCAAAATTTTCAGCAAAGAAATTTATGACTTTGACCTGCTAAGTTCATCACCAAAAGGAGAATGTAAGTATTTCAATAATTGGAAAGAAGTGAGGTTACCCACACAATCATCCTTGAGGTTAGGAGAAGTCTGAAACTTATAAGATGAAGGAATGTGAAGCTTAAACCCATGAATTAGAGTCGTGCCATCAGTAGCACATTGATTTCTTTCCTCGTCTTCAACAATGACTCCACTTGTGTCCATAGGAGTAGATTCAGTGCTAATGGATGTTGCTTCACTTCCAAAAGTGGAATGCACCTCACTAACATTCTCAAATTCTGTAAAGCTACACAATAATTCTTTCCCAACACCATGATAACTATCAAATGAAGATATAGAACAACCAAAGTTAGAAAAATAAAAAATAAAAAGATTGGAAGTGGAAAGTGAGCTATCAATTGACATGCAATCAATATTACACACATCATCATCACAATTAATAGAGGGAGAAGAATTTGAACCAATGGTAGCACATACATAATCATGACAATCATTTTTCACACACAATGAGAAAGCAGACTCATCAATTGCCTCTTCCAAAGCCAAATCAATCTCATTCAAGCCAAGAAGGGAGTAGTCCTTAAATGGGTGATTCATAGCTTCATAAACATTGAACTGAATGACATGATCACCTACTTCCATAGTTATGTACCCATCCTTCATGCTAATTATAGTATTAGCTGTGTGCATGAAAGGCCTACCCAAAGTCAATGGTTCCTCAACTGAGACCTCAATAGACATGTCTAGGACATAGAAATTAGCAGGAAACACTAAGTCTTTGACCTTGACTAAGATGTCTTTCAATAAGCCATGAGGTCTCCAAGTGGTGCGATCAGCTAGTTGTAGGATGACACTAGTGGATTTGATGTTTGTGAGGCCAAGAGAGGTGTAAACAGAGTAGGGCATGACATTTATAGCGGCTCCTAGATCAAGAAGAGCATTACTAAAAGGTATGGTACCTATAGTGCATGGAACAGTGAATGAGCCAGGGTCTTTACACTTAATTGGAAGATGGGGTTTAAACATAGCAGACACACTAGGACTCAACTGAACACACTCATTGAGTTTACACCTACGCTTTTGGGTACACAAATCTTTCAAGAATTTAGCACAAGCAGTCATTCCTTTCAACACATCAAGCAAAGGCAAATTAACTTCAATCTTACTGAAAATATCCATCATATCAAGAAATTTCTTTTCATTTGAAACCTTTTTGCTAAGCACATATGAATTAGGAAATGAAATTTCAGAGAGATTTACCCTTTTACCTTCCCCTTTGCTTGAAGAAGAAGAAGTTGAAGGGTCAAGTACCTTAGTATTTGTTGAAGTTGACACTCCTTGCTTGCTATCCATATTTGAATTTGGAGAAGAATGCCTTTGTAGAAGCTTTTGTTCAATCATACTCTCAGATTTTCCAATAGCAAGGTGAGTGCTTTGATCAGAATAATCACTACCATCAATATCTTCCACTTGTGGTTGCAATGGAACCTCAACCTCTTCATTGTGCCTATCACTAGAATGCATTCTAGATTTGAAACTCTCAACATTTTCTTCAAATTGGACTTGTTTACCCACTTGTTTACCACTCCTCAAGGAGATAGCATGTACAACCTTAGGATTGATCACAGTATTGGAAGGCAACCCTTGTCCACTTTTAGCTTGTTGCTCATTGAAGCTATTAGACATTTGAGTGACAAATGAAGTAAGGTTAGAATTCTTAGAATCCAACAACTCCAACTTGTTAAAGATTGTATCAAACTTAGTCCCAATGTCAGAAAATTTAGAACTGGTTTGAGCTCTCTCTTCATCAAATCTCGAGGCTAAGTTACCCATTAAAGATGACACATTGTTCATACACTTGAGAAGTTAAGAGATGTCATCTTTAGTAGTATGGGATTCAGGTGTAGCAACCACTGTTTGTTGGGGATTAGATTGGTTTGAAGGTCCTTAAGTTGGAGCTTGATTTGAAGAACTCCCTTGAAATTGATTCTGGTTCCTCCAACCAAAGTTGGGATGGGACCTCAAACCCTCATTGTATGTATTAGAGTAGGGATTCTAAGGCCTTTGATTCTGTCCTTGTCTCCCTTGAAAAATAGCCGAGACCTCCCCAAGTTGGTGTGGGCAATTAGGAGCAATATGCATGTGAGAGCTACATATGTCATAGCTAGGAGCCACTAGATCTTGAGAATGTGACCCATGAATGTTTACATTGTTTAGATGGGCCATGAGCTTATTGAGGTCACTTCTCATATCTGTCATTTGGGATGACAAATTATCATACTCCTTTGAAGATCTTGAAGCATGTGAGACCTTATGGACTTGTCTAGCATCCAAACCTTCAAATTGCTGATCATTACTAGCTATCTTCTCAATTAAAGCCCAAGCTTCTTCAGGTGTAAGCAATTGAATAGTGCCTCCAGAAGATGAATCCAAACTCTTCCTATCTTGAGGAAACAACCCACTATGAAAATATTGCACCAATCGAGCTTCTGGGATTTGGTGATGTGGACACTTGGCTAGAAGTTCTTGAAAACGACACCAATACTCATAAAAAGATTCATGGAGGCCTTGTTTAGCACCGAAGATTTCCTTAGTGAGAGACGTTATCTTTGAAGAAGGGAAGTATTTTTCCAAAAAGGCACTCTTCAAGCTATCCCAGGATGCTAAAGCATTAGGATTGTGGTGAGGTAGCATCAAGAACCACTCCTTAGCTTTGTTTTCCAATGTAAAATGAAAGACTTTCCGGCACATCTCATCTAGATCAACTCCCATTGGTTTCATGGAGGTGCACACAATGTACATATTCCTCAAGTGCCTGTTAGGGTCTTCTGCAGGTAAACCATGAAATTTTGGTAAGTGACTCAACAAAGGACCTTTCAACTCAAAATTAATATTAAATTCAGGACAAGAGAGAAAAGGATCAATAATATCAGTAGAAGAGGTAAGATCTTTGATAGTTCTACGCTCCCCAATGGGTAAAGGTACGTCTTCGGGAGGAGGAACTGGATCCACGGAAAGATGGTGATCTACAATGAACGAAGAGCCAATATGAGAAGAATTATCACAAGTATGTGTAACAACTTCAGTGTCAATGACTTGTCCAAGCCCTACACTAGATGATTCAGCTTTCTTACCTTTCTTAAGTAACCTAATTGTCTTGTTAATATCTTTATCTAAAGGCACAAGTTCAGTTTTCTGAGATCTAGTCATGCACAGTAAGAAGACTCATATAGACACACAAATTATAGCAAAGTAATTGGTCAAATGGTCAATTGAAGAAGGGTTGTATACAGCAAAAATTAGCAACTTGTAGGAAACCACTATCAAACACTCCAACAATGAACAACTACCTAAAACAAACTCAAAAACACACTAACAACCAAGAAAAATCAAAGAAAACCCTAAGAACAAACTAAATCAAAAACTTAGAAAAATATCAAAAAAGAAAGAAAATTCAGAAAAGTATAGCAAACCTTCGAATTTGGCTAAAATCCAACAGACCTAATAGCTTTAGCTATTAGTCTTGCTTAGAATACTCAAAAACTTTAACCTATCAAATTTCAGAATTTTCTGGGCACAATTATTTCAGTTCCAGCAAGACAGTACTAATCGAAAATCAGAATTTCGCCAAAATTCAAATGAGTGCTACACACTTTCTACTAAACTAAGACACACTATGACAACAGAAAAGAACACCTAACTACTTAAAACCTTGGCAATCATCCTCCCCGGCAACGGCGCCAATTTGATGAACCCATGTCGTGTGAGTTCACAAAATAAAACTAGGTTTGAAAATATAGCGTAGTAGCTCAACCTAGGTCGTTCTTGTGAGGAGATTAATTTCCAAGTTCCTAAATAGTAAAGTGATAAAAATCCTTAAAGTTGTGAGAAATCATTTTGAGAATTTGATTTTTAAACTAATAAAGTAATATAAGCTAAAGCAATATTTTTGTATTTTTCAATTTTTAAAACAAAGTAGCAAAAGGAATTGAAATTAACACTAACAACAAAGTAAATTTAATAAACTAGAATAATAATGAAATGGAATTCCCTTGAGTTGGGGTTTTAGTCTTCGTTGCTTGCTAATGATATGAATTCCACAATATGAGTCAAGAGGATGGAACTAAGTTACCACTAGCTCCATACTTACAATAATTATTTAATTCATTCTACGAAGCAATTAAATGAATACCACCAAATAATTCAGACTCAAGGAGATGAATAATCAACTTTCAATTCTAGCTTGTAATTACCATTACAACAATTCAAAACATTCAGTTTAATCATTTAAATCCACTTAACCAAGTTGGAATAAACAATTCAACCTACCCATAATATAAATCATACAAAGCTTAATTAATCAACTCCTAGCTCAACCACCTAGTTTATTCACTTGGCATAACAATCTAGATCACAATTGCATACTTAATCAAGCTACATAATCATGAACTAAAAAGAGAGCTTAAAGGAATTCCATTGAAGTTTAGAAGCTCAAACCATTACCCAACTCAAGGAAATCACCAAAGCTTAGCTACACATGGAGGAAGAGAATAAAGATTGATGAATGAAAGAGACAATAACCATCGGATTGCAGCAGCAACGTCACTCTTCAATTCTCTTCAAAATCCCTTCGGTCCAGCTGATCATTCACGTCTCTCCCATTTCCTTTCTTCATTTCCTTCGTCCACAATGTCGGCTCACTCTCTAATTCCTTCAATTCAGTCCAGTAGCTATTTTGGTCATCTCTCCTCTTCTTTCTTTCCGCTGCTGGCCCCCTTTTCTTATCTCACAGCCGCAACCCTCCTACTATTCTTTTCTTCAATTGATCCATTTCCCTCCTTTCGGTCCAATGCCTGCTTCTCAATATCACTTTTGTCCAGCCGCCTTTGTGGACCAGCCCTCTTATGTTTTTATTCTTCCATTCTCTCCTTCCACGGTCAGCATTTTTGTATTCAGTCCAGCTCATTTCCCTTCGGTTCAGCATTCATTTCAGCCCACTTATTTTTCTCTCAATTCACCCATTATGGCCCAGCTGTTGTAACGCTGCTCTTCCCTTTGTTTCATCCTCTTCTCACTCAATTCAATTCGGTCCAAACTAGCTCCCTTCTCATTTCAATTCAGCGGCCACTTAATACACAAATGGTCCCCACTTTCTTTTATTCATTTCTCTCTAGGTTAAATAAGTATTGTGCCATGCCATCACCTACAAAATTATATTCACAAAGGTAGTATCTTTTGCTTATAATTAAGAAATAATGGGATTAACAAATATTAATTAAAAATCTAACAATTTAACCACTTTAATTCCCAAATTATTTTTTCACTAAAATCTCACATTAGCACTTGATTATGCCCAAAATATTTAATTAAGTCCCACAAAAGCCTAAGATTAATTAATAAAAAATATATAAATATTGAGCTCTATCAATGCGGGATTTTTAAATATCATTAAAAGACCAAATATCCCTCATGCATTAGATCATGAAAAAGAGGAAATAAAGAAGCCTTCTTAGGAATTCTCAGAAGAGGAGGAAATAAGCGCTCAAGCAACAAAGGGAATCGAAGAGAAGAGGAATCAGGGGTTTGAAGAAGGAAATCCAAGAGAAGAGGGTTATCTTGGGCGAGGAGATCGATTTTCAGAGATTGTGACATCAGATTGTTGCTCGTGTCTTCATCTTCTGAGTTTTTCTTGTAAAACCATTACAGCATCTTCATACATGTAAATCATCTTCAGTTGAAGCTATAGTTTGAATCTTGGATCCAAGACTGTCGCTTGATTACAGGAGAAATTGTTCTGTCTCACTTGAAATTTTCAGAGATCCAAGACTATCACTTATTTCCAAGATTATCATCAACAAAGAAGATGTTCAAGCAAGTTGCTGAAGAAATTATTTTATGCCACTCCTTAAATTTTTTTGTGAAGAACTTTTGCCTTTCTATGATGGCTTTTATCTTCATTGAATTCTTGTGTTTGATTTTTTATTATGTAAACATAAGATGCATGAAATTCTATAGCACACTTAATCTCACACTTAATCTTCATCCGTGCTCATTGTCTTTCACCTTCAACATGTGCAATCCATCACAGGGAAATTTCAAACCTATATCGTCGTGAAAATTAAACTCCCCAATCACAGGATATTTTGAAAAGCAAATAAAAAACCAATATCATCGGTTTTGTGTGTTTTTCCACCCCTGCATATTTTGTATGTTTTTCATTAACGGCTCATTTGCTGAAAGAATATGAAATGAGGCTTTACACCCCCTGTCTTTAATTTTTCTTTTTAGCAACAGAGGGGCATTTTGGTCTTTTAAAAAGATTCATAAATCCTTATTAGGGCTCTTGGCCTTATTAGTGATCTGTTAAAAGTATAGGCCTAATTTAGATATTTCAACTGGATTTAATTAGAATTCTCCCTTTTAAGAACTTCTTAAAATAGTCAAGACTCAAAAACAATATATTACTCACTTTGTTCTTTTTTATAAGAAATAAATAAATCGATTTAAATTTTTCAAAATGAGGGTTAAAATAAGTTATTGGAGACAATAAATCTAAAAAAAAATATTTTTTCCTAAAAATGCCCTCGTTTAAATGGGACTTGGCTTCCCTCCTCTGCTCAGCCTTTCCACTTCCACTCCTCTTCTTTCCTACTAACCGTCTCAACCCTTAGATTGAAATTTGAGGGTCTAGATTTAATGTTTTATAACATTATTTTTAAAATATTTTTTATTGTGCTTTTATATTATTATGAATAAAATTTAACTGTTGGGATGTATTTATTTATTTTTCAATAATTTGGTATTTTATTATTAATTTTTATAAGATGTCCCCTCAAATTTTATTAGTAATGTTATAAAATATTAGTAATTTTCTATAATTTGCACTACTACAAGAAACACAATAAGTGACGCTTATTTTTTAGAATACTATGGTGCTTGGGAAGCACCATAACTTCCAGCGTCATAAAAACTTGCAATGTATAAGAAGTTTAACAAGAGAGAGTTGTAACTTCAAGCAAATACCTGAAAAAATATATAAGCATACATAAAACTACAAGCTAAGATTCATGACTGATGTTTAAAATTTTTTTAATAAAAGAAAATTATAATGCCAGTTGACGAAAGCTTCTATATTAAAAAAAAGACGTACAAGGGAGTTTCTAAAGGAGGAGACAAGAAGAAGAAAAAGTGGGAGACTAGGCTTTGTAGTGCCAACGGAAGTGGGGACCAAATGTTGAAGAAATATGGAGGAGGAGGAAATAAGAAACAAAAAAAAAAAGTGGGAGACTAAGGAAGCTTCTGCACTTGCCATCATAAAACTAGAGAGGAGGGAGTGGGGACAATACCATTGGTTGTTGGTGAAAATAGAGAGGAAGGAGTGATAAAGGATTTAGATGATGTTGCAGATCTAGATCTAAAAATGAAAAAGGGCTTTGGGCAGCTACCGACCCTTTATTTTTCTTAAGAAAAATTAAAGGCCTTGTGTGGCAGGGGCAGCAGCAAGCGCTATAGCTAACTCTTCATTTTTTTTAATAAAATAATAAAGGCCTTTTATGGCACTTGCTTAGGTAAGTGCCACACAAGCCTATACATTAGTTGTGACACTTTTAATAGCAAGTGCCACAGGCTTTTTTTTTTTTTTCAAAAACAATTATCTATGGCACTTCTTTAAAGAAGTGCCATAAGAGGGGCACCATTAAATCCCTCTTTTGTAGTAGTGTTGGTATTTTAGTTGTAATTTTTATTCATCTCATACACCGCAAATAAAATAATTCCAACTACTCTTTATTTTAATGCAAGATAATTTTAACAAATGTCTCTCATAATGATTTCACCACTAATAACTCTCACTGACCATCCAACACGCTATTCAAAAACACAATCAGTTATCATATGAGACTAACTAAGAAACATTTCACACACCACGAGTATTTAAACTCCAAATGCTCTAAATTCGAACCCATGATAATTTTAATAGGGGGATGACATTGATACCATATATATTGCTTGCAAGATTATGCAGAACAAAAAATTTAAAATTTCTATTCAATTAGATGATGAATATGACTTCAAAAATGGTAAATGCAAAAGGTGCCTCAAGAAGAAGAGAGATAGGGGACAATTAGGTTATTTATTAAAATTTTGACACTAACCCTCACTCTCATCCAAGTAGAAGGTGCTTTTATTTTTCATCACGTGAAATATTACTAGCATGTGTCATTTCTAATTAGGAGATTGATACCATTTATTGCTTTTCTGATACCAAATTACATAACAGAATTTTGGAATTATATTTCCAAGAATTTCCCTTACTTCAACGTTGAGTTTGAGGAGTTTTCAATCTTAATTATGTGAATCATTATAATTACCTTCATATGTCATTCCTAATTAGAAGTTTGATACTACTAATTACTTTTTTTCATACCAAATCAGATAACGGTATTTTGAAATTCTATTTCCAAGCATTTTCCTTACTTCAACATTGAGTTTGAGGACCTTTTAGTCTTGATTACAATGCGTATTACACGCATGTGTCATTTCTGATTAGAAGTCTGATATCGCTAATTGCTTTTCTGATACCAAATCACATAACTGTATTAAATAATTCTATTTCCGACCATTTTCCTTACTTCAACATTTAGTCTGAGGAGGCTTTATTTATTAATCACAAATTATTGTGTCATTTCTAATTATGAGTTTGATATCACTAATTGCTTTTCTGATACCAAATCATATAACTGTATTTTGGAACTTAATTTTCAACTATTTTTCTTACTTCAAAGTTGAGTTTTAGGAGCTTTTATCCTTCATCATGTGAATTATTACATCCAAGTGTCATTCCTAATTAGAATTATTACATGCATGTGTCATTCCATCAAATGTAATGAATTCATCAATAAACTGAAAATTTATTCCATTAAAAATAAAATAAATAAATAATATAGTAATAGTAATTTATTTCAATGACATCCAAACTTACTCTTTTAGTGTCATTTCCATAAAGCTACCATCATTTTCAAAGCTATTTAGGCTAAATGCTGCAGAACAAATAATCCTAGCATCCTCCGCTGCATCATGACTTTTACGCTTACCCCAAGATAAAGAATCTTCAATTTTAGGCGCCTTTATTTCAGGTTTAACCTAATATCTTGGAGGATTAAGAAACAAGGGGTTGCATCTAAATCAAGTGCAGAGGCAAAATACAGAGCTATGTCACAATCCATACAAGAAGTTGCCTGGATACTTTAGGTAATTAAGGAAATTGGCATTGCCATGACATTACCTATGAAACTTTGGTGTGATAATAAAGCAACGCTTCATATAGCGTTGAATTCTGTGTTCCATGAGGGGACGAAGCATATTGAGATTGACTATCACTTCATTTGGGACAAGATTAAAGAAAATGTTGTATCTACAGGATATGTGCGATCGGACGACCAGCTACCAGATTCTAACAAAAGCGTTGACTGGGATACGAGTTGAGTATCTTTGTAACAAATTGTGCATGATTAACATATATGCTCCAACATGAGGAGAAATGTTAAGGAAATATTCTATCATTAGTATTAAATCAATTAGCATTATTAGCGGAATTGATTGACCTTTATAATTCCCTCATTTAGGAGCAATTAATACCTAGGCTTCTTACTCTTTGTATATATATAGCACCTTCCTGTGAAAAGAGTATACACAATTCCTTTAGTATTCAGATACTTTTGTTACAGAGTTAAACTTAACATTGTTCTATTTTGGGTTAAGGTGCTTAACTAACCATGAATTATTTTCAAAAGTGCAAAAATAACCATAAACTATTTTTTGGAGCAAAAGTAACCGTGAACTATATAAAATGGAGCAAAACCGTTAATACCATTAACAGTCAACACACACTTTAACATCATAATTAGCAGTCAACATTTTTTATTTTAAGGAGCAAAATCGTTAAAACCCTTAAAATAAAAAACATTGACTGTTAATTATGATATTGAAGTATGTGTTGACCATTAATGGTGTTAACGATTTTGCTCCATTTTACATAGTTCATAGTTACTTTTACTCCAAAAAATAGTTCATGGTTATTTTTGGACTTTTGAAAATACTTTATGGTTATTTAAACATCTTAACGCTTCTATTTTATAGCAATGTATCTTATTAATATTATATATATTTACTTATATCACGCACATCATTAGGACAGTTGCTAAGATTCTATAAGGCCAAGTTTTTTTTTTTTTGAGCAAGCACAATTCAGATATTAAAAATATTATATTGTAAATATAAATAAATTTTGTATCTAATTACCGTGTGTGTGTGTATCAACGGACATCAGTGGGACAGTTGGTAAAATTCTATGAAGTTAAGTAACTTTTGTAAAATAAGGGCATAATCTGACAATATAAAAGAAAGATCAGTCTAGTGAAACAATTGTGAGCAAAGGAAGATGCTTCAAATTTTATAAAACATAAGCACATGCTGTTATTGAACTCCTCCTTACCATCAATAATATGCATACAATTAAACCCCGCTTCAGTCCAAACCCAACGTAGCAATATGAATAATGTTTAGAAATAGAATTGCGTAATCCTTTTTAACTTGTATGAATGAGCTTTATGAATAATGTTTAGAAATAGAATCGCGTAATCCTTTTTAACTTGTATGAATGAGCATCTTTGCATCGTGATGCTTCCACGCACTTTTAGTTTTATCAACTGCATGTGATACTGTAGTATCAATTTTAGGGGCGGCAATAAGTTAAAATTTTTGAAAAAAATAATAGGTTAGATAGTGATCAACAGCCGCATCCATTTTCTTACCTCACAAATTAGGAAACCAAATTTCAATCTAAAGTCATATATATAAAAATTACATTGCTACGAAGTCTTACCAAATTGTAATCAACATTACATTACATTCTATTTCCAATATTGGATTCACATTTATTCTACCCATCAAAATAGGTGAAGAGCATAAAAAATAGTCTACTACTGAAGCAACGAAAATAATGATTTAAAGACTAGATCATGATTAACCCATAATTGAACTTGTCATAATTAATGTAATATATTTCTAATTTTATAGCTTACATATATAAAATCTGGAAGACTTAAAGATAATATTTTATACAATAGTATTTAGAAAATTAAATTTTTTTACTATTTTA
The DNA here is from genome assembly GCA_963242795.1 of Inga leiocalycina. Lineage (NCBI taxonomy): Eukaryota > Viridiplantae > Streptophyta > Magnoliopsida > Fabales > Fabaceae > Inga > Inga leiocalycina. The sequence goes on along the minus strand of OY725330.1, from coordinate 58,443,466 downwards.
TAATCAAACATTATTTTATTAGAGTAAACAAAATTCAAAAACAAGAATGTGAGAGGTTTTAAATCTCAAAAAATCTTATATAAAATTTCAAATTTCAAAAATATATTTAAAAATTCATAAATATTTTACAAGTTTAATAAAAAATAAAATAATACATATTTAATATTTCTAAAACGTATATAATTATTTTAAGAATTATAGGTTTATAATATATGCATATATCCATATTTTTTGCACATTTTTTTCATTAATTATTTTTTTCAATGTTTATAATATATAGATATTCATAAATATAACTTAGAAATCAGGTCAGGAAAATAAATATAACTTGAAAACGCTATTTAAATATTTTGAAAATAAAAAAATTATGACCAATTCTGTTTCTCAGTTCGCCAAATTGGACCAGACACTGACTAGGCCAGTTCTCAAATCTAATTTTTTAATCATAGATCTTAATAAATTAAAGTAATTTTTATTAATTAAAAATCATAAATTCAAATTTCATAAAATTTACAGGAAATAATTTAGGTGACTCCATGTGAATGCTTAGTAATTTATTTAATATATATATATATATATTGAGATTGCTTTTAATTTGTTAAATTAAAGTTTACTTACACTGTGTTTTGCTGGATAGGGGGGAGGGGAGGGACGTAGAGAATCACGAGGTCGAGGAGGAGCGGCTGTTAAGAACTTTGCTTAGCCTTCAGAAAGAATGGCACTTCCGTCTTTTGGTCATCAATCATCACTCATCAATGGAAGCAAGAACAGCGGACTTCTTCGCCAAAAAGCCCTGTCCTTGGGATATAGGCGTGCCAGATACTCTTTACCGTCCCAGCTGTTTTCTTCGGTCTTAAATATAAGATTTAATTAAATTTATTTAGAAATATTAAGAAAATCAATTAAAGTATTTTTAAATGTTTCTATTTATCATTTTTTTAAAAACTATTTTCTCTAACTTATAAACTGATATATAATATAATAAATAATAACACATAATATATGATATGATTAAATAATTTATTTAATTTCCTTAATCTTTCTAAAGAAAGTCAACTAAGTACTATATGTAGTACTGGAGGTAGTACAAGAGTTCGTTGACTTCTATTAGAAATATCAAGGAAGCTAAATAAACTAGATTACAGTATTTATATTTATCGTTTTTTTTAAACTAATTTGTGTAACTTGTAAACTGATATATAATTTAATAATACCCAAACATATGCTAAGATTAAGTGCTCCATTTAGTCCATAATATAGGACACTTTAACTAATTCATGGGAAATAAGAAGTGACAATTAATTCATTAATTATGTCTTAAATTAAAATTTTTTCCCCACTTTTACCCTTATTGAAAATTGTGTGTGAAAATTTAATGAATGAGCAAAATTGAAAATAAGCATTAATTATAAGGATAAAACTGAAAAATGTACATTAATTATTTTATAAGTGACTTATATTTTAAACTGAGTTATTCTTTTAAAAATACCCTATATTAATGATCGTAGAAAGTAATTTATTTTATTTATTTTAATCGCTAAAAAAAAAGTTAATTGGCTTTTTTATTAAAACCCGGAAGTTGTAATTTCTAGAAATCTCCAACAAGATGCAGGTGTAGGTCACCTAGTTTTTTACTTCATGCGCCACTTGTTTTGTTGTCTTTTTCATTGTACTCCCTCTTATTCTAAATATAAGATAGAGTTAATTTCTTTTGGAAAGGTTAAGGAAGCGAAATCAATTACTTAATTATATTATATGTTATATATTATTAGATTATATATCAGTTTATACGTTAAACAAAATAATTTAGAGAAAAATGACAAACATAAATATTTTAAAATAGTTTAATTAACTCTTTTAACATCTCTAAAAAAATTAACTCTATCTTATAATACTCCATCGGAAGTGATGCCAACCACCTGCTGGGTGGGTTAAGATTAATACGGATGGACCTTTCTTCTCGCTATCTCCTGGAAAAGCATGTGGTGGAATTATACGTGATGTGAAAGGAGACTTTATGGAGGCTTTTTTGTTTAGAGGTGACGATGGGGGCGCCCTTACTGCCGAACCATGGGGGTGCCTTCATGGTTTAAAACTTGGTTGGGATTTGTTTTAACGAAATTTAGTGTACCGACTCTACTGATAAGGCGATCAATATGATGAGGAATGACACGAATGAAGCAAGGTATGGAAATCGGAATGGATATTGAACTGACCGAGATATTGGGTTAAAGATTAATGATTTAGACCAAAATCAATTAAAATATATATATATATATATATATATATATATACACTTTAAATATTTATGCATACCATTTGAAAAACTATATAAGATTTTTTTCTAACTAATAGTTCAATATAAACCTAATATCCACAAAAATATCATTAAATACATAAGAATTTTTCTCTAACAAATACAAAACAACAAAAGTATTCCACAATCCTTTTAAAACTCCTTATAAATAAAAAAATTTCAGGAAAATAATTTTTTAAATACAGTCAAAATCACATCGTTTGACGCATAAAAAGTTTAAAAAAAACTTGGGCCAACTTGTGATCAGGCAGGGTTACCCCAAGTCAACCCGGGTCGCCCGAGTCAACTCTACCCAATTTTCCTACCCTCAACCAAATCAGTTAGATATGCAATTCACTGATTTTCGATTTGAACCGGCCGATCTGATCCAATTTTCAATACCAAGAAATGAAGCTCATGCTGACAGAAGTATTATAGAAGAAGCTAAATAGATGTTGAGAAGGGATTGGAGCGCCACTATCAGCTACTCGTATTAGGCGTTGGGCTAATGAAGCTGCTGATTGTTCGGCTAAATCATGCTTATCGTCCTGGCCGGGATTTCATGGGCTTTTCGAGTGCCTCGCACGAGTGGAACGAATTTTGCATTGTGGCTACCTCTTTGTGTGAGAGTGTGTGGGTATATATAAAGAATACTCCCTCGGTGTTATTTATAAGACTCAATTTAAATTATCTTGATATTTTTTATGAGAGCTTGATAAGAATTGTTTGAGCAATTAATGAGTTTTTTTTCTTTGTTGCCCCTCGTTAATTATATGTATTACATTAATTAAAAGGTTTATGATACTTATATTTACTCTATTTATCTCTTTTACAGGCTCCTCATAAATAAGGGCATAATAAAAAAAATTTATTTTAGACATACTTATTATTTTAAACTAATTTAGCCGCTTTCCTAAATAGTATAATTCGTTATCGAGTTCTTATAAATATAACCGGGAAGTATATGCATAAGCCTAAACACATATTTAATGGTATGTTTTGCTAGTAAAAATGATTATCTTACCTATTGTATTCTATGATATTATTTCTTCTGTTTTATTTATAAGAGCTTATAGTCGAATTACACGGTTTAAAAAAAAGGTTAAAATTAATTAAAAATAATAAGTATATTTGAGATTTTTTTTTCAAGTATGTCCTTACTTATTAGGGACAATTGTAACCAAGAGAAATAGACTAAATATAAGTATCACCATCTTAATTAATGCAATATTTATAATTAATGAGTGACAAAATGAGAAAAAATAAACTCATTAAATGTTCAAACAACTCTTGTCAAACTCTTATAAAAAGGATCAAGTTAATTGAAATTTTAAGCTCTTATAAAAGAAACCCGAGGGAGTATACGACAAGAAACATTTGATTATGCTCTCCCCTTCCATTATCCCAAGGACAGGTTTCGGTGCCATGGTGTTTAACTACTTCAAAAACTTGAAGCCAATGTTGTGAGAACTGAATTGAACGAATTGGTGGAATCGGTTCAACCATCACTCACCCTAATAAACGGCCTGATTTCATGCTTATAACAAATTTGAGGCAGTAAACCGGCTAGCGAGCTGGAAATCGAACTACAATAACGATTACATAAAACTATCTACAAGTTATAGTAAGTAATGCAGAAGGTCCGGGCAAAAAAACGTATTGCAGAAGGGGAGGTCTTTTTATGTTCTCCGCCTGAGTTTCTTAGTTGTTTTATCAGGTGGGACATAGGAATGTAGTCTAGTTATGTTTCTGTATTCCATCAAAAAGATATCTACAAGTTAAAAGTGAGATAGAAACAGCACAATCACCCTAATTGGAGTTGTTTCGTCCAATCAAAGGGCTCCCAATCTTTCAAGAAGTTGGCAACGGCTTGTTTCTGCACATACTGTGCCTCATAACAGCGAGGTCGGTACATGTCTTCCTCCGCTTGATGGAGCATTCCTCTAATGACATTCAGGCCAAAATTGCTATTGACACGCTTCTCATCATCGATAACATGGACATATCCGTTGTTGAGTCCAAACTCAACATGGAAATAAGGGAAATGTTGAGGAACAGAATTCCTCAATCCCTTTTCGCTCGTATCAATGAGTTTTTTTTGCGTGGTGCTGACTCCACTCATCTTCAGCCTCATCAATGGCCTGTGAAACCATGAGTTGACAACTTTAAAAAAGAGATATCCAACTAGAGATGAATCAAATTATATGATACATACAAAATGCATGCATGCATAATATAGAAACCAATAAAAATAATCTCAAGCATAATCCGGAAAAGACAAACAAAAAACGGTATATGATCACGGCACAAAGAAACAAAAAATACAGATTCTACCAGTATTAAAGGGCTATTGATCACTGTTGGCCTGGAAAACGGGCTATTGATCACAGATGACAGTATCATCCCACTCCTAATACCGAATACCACAAAAAATAAAGAAATTCCAATGGGATAGCACTTTTTGCACTCTAATTGAAAATGGCCAGTGCCATGGTGTCAAGATATGGTACTACACAGCGTTGTTTGAAATCTAACCTTCTTAAAGTATAAAGGAGCTGTTCTGGCAACATCTTTAGGTAAAGGTATGCACTCAATCATGCAATGACGGCGCTGTTGTGCTAACCCAATCACTGTTTCGAGAAAAATTAACTCCTTCCCTTGCTTTGCAAACATCATAATTAAACATTTCTTGAAGTTGCGAACTTCAATCCATACATCCTCATCGACGGATCTTGTAGCTGATTCATGCTGTCAAGTGTAGTAGATAAATACAATTTTAGAGTTGAAAGGTAAATAATGTCATTTGTTACTACAATACTGTCTTATTTACAAGATCCGGAAGCTCAAAACTCAGTTCACCATATTTCAATTAACGTCACAGTTACAATGTACAAACAAGATAATTAAGTTCAGATTATAAGACTTGACGTTGCTTTCACTTTTGACAGCCCCAAGTTGTAGCCCTTGTGACTACAGTCTTATCCAAGACTTTTGTTCTTCCGCATCCTCTCTATAAAGAAAGATAGTTCAAATCTTTAAGGATGGCCATTTGCTTCAGATGCTTTTTCAACATAAATTAAATAATCTTTTTATCATACATAGAAAAATGTGACCACGTCATTATTGAGTATTAAGACAATCACTTGACCAAAAAAAAAAAGAGTATTAAGACAATCGATGATTCAAAACAGAAAAAACTGTATGTTGCAGATAAAAAGACCAGAAGCATAATGACATTAAAAAGTAAGCTCACCTGAATGGGTAAAATGCAACAATGACCGGGCACCACAGGCTTCCACTTTGGCAACATTAGATATGTGTAGTTTGCAATTGAAATCACAAGATGCATGGGGCGATCTGGATTATCCAAGCAAAAGAGGCAACGCTCTTGTTGGGTCAAAATCTGCTTTCCATGATCATCACTCTTTCGGCTCTTTTTGCTGGGTCAAAATGGAAAGTGTCAACAGCAACTTTAAGTGCTAAAGATAATTGAGATTGAGTTTCAAAATAGGGAAATACCTGCTTGAACTTCCTTTAGTTCTTGGACAGATTATTTCATCTTGATTCCCCTGCTTTGTGCTCATACTCTTTGCCTACAAAAATAACAGAAGATGAAAAAACGATGGAATCAAATTATCTTTGGTCCTAAAGGATGTGCTGGAGATGACATTATGAAGGCATAAAAACAAGCCTAGATTAGAGGTAACATTTTTTCAACTTACCAATAATTTATTGGCTTCTTCATGCTTTCCCTTTAAACGTAGCTGCAAAGCCTTAGCTGCCAAATGGTTTTCAGTCATCCCATCCTTTTCATGTTGCATAGAAGAAGAAATCTTATCAGAAAGCAGAAATAGAGATAACAATAAAACCTTAGCAATGAAGATAAGGAAACTAATTAGACAAGGCTAGAGAACGTTACCTTTAGCTCTTCAATAGTAAAACTTCTGACGACATTTTCCTGAAGAACTCCATGAAGATCATTTTTCCTCTTGGATTCATCATCCGCTGCAGAAATTCCAGAATACTCAGCTTCCACAGATTGAGTTTTCCGTTTCCCCCAATATGGCTTCATTCTACGGTGACGGACTGATATGACAAATTATGTAATCTCTACAAGACTCTGTAAAATGAGCAAAGAAAGATAATATAAGCCACTGATAAATTATAAAAGAAAATTTCAAAATGTTTGTCATGATTTGCACGAGTAAAAACTCCAGAAGCATTCACATAACTTGCGCATGAAAATAAGATTTTGTAATTGAATTACAAGATCAATACGGATTTACAACATTAAATTAGCCAGTGACTTCTCCAAGCTCAACATGGTTGTCTATTATGATGCAAGATACACGATCCTAACTGCGGAAACTCATCACACTCCTTCAAAGGAGAATACATTCGAGATATGGATTGATTCCATGCTGCACTTGGAACAATATTTCAAAAAATTCTACCAATTAATATAATATGATCCCAATAACAGTATGGCACAACTTGATTTAATTTAGTCCTAAGTTTGCCTTTGATTGCTTCCTTGGGAGAAACGTCAGTTTAGATAACTTTAACAGCAAGTATAACGTTATTTTTCACAACAACCCAGTCCCTAAACAAGTAGGGCAACACCTACAATTCAAAATTAAATAGAGCATCCCAACGCCAAGATGTCAAATCGAACACAGTCAACTTTTCTTCTCAGAAGAGTGTGTTTTTATATAAAAAAACAAAACGGAAACAGTTTGCCAGGAGGCTAAAAAAACCATAACTAATGTTCTCTATTACTCGGGTCTTACTTGGGCAAGTAAATAGCAATTGACTATCAAAACGGCATAAATGATCAAAATAATAAAAACAAAACACAATATAAGTTACCCCTATTCTCTTCCACAATAATTCACTGTAAAACACCCAACCACTTTGAAAAATGAAGTCTAATTTAGATTTAGAATATTACAAATAAAGGTCCAAAGATAGAGGGGTTTAACCAATGCCACAGAAACAAAGAACGATCAGCATTATTTTAATTTGTGAAGAAAAGGGGGACATTAAAAGCATTTAAGAAATAAGAAATCAGTGGGTGTAGAAGAATGACACCTTACCTCTCTTCTCCAGATGAAGATGCGGATCTGGGAGACAGGGGGGGCGACGGCGAAGAGGACACGGAGGCCGACGGTGAAGAGGACTTAGGCGAGCATGATCGGCGACAAGCGAATGATAGGGCCACGAATAATCACGAACGGCGATAGGACGGCGAGATGCGTCGAGGGCGAGAACGGTTAACGACAGAGGAACTACAGAGGAATGGAGAGGGCGGCTGAGTGCTCGAGTGTGTGTGAGAGGCGGATTGAAAATACAAAAGTTAAATTAAATACTACTCGTGTATATTGACCTAATTTGTTCTTATCGAAAAAATTAGTTGAATTAATTAATATAATAAATATTTTTTAAAATATCTTAATCATTTTGTTCAATTCTCCCATTTACTCTTCTTCTTGATTGTTGTTCATGAAGTATCAATGAGGATAAATTAGAAAAAGATTAATAAATATAAAAACTATGTCTTATACTTATTATTAAGATGAACCCTCTAAATGTTTTATATTAAGGACGGGAGGAATATTACATATGAGTAATATAAAAAAAGCTTAAAGAGATATTGACAATTTGAGCTTTCCAAATAATAGGGATATTCATTTTTTTTCCCACCCTCTCCTTGTTTTCTTGGATGAATTGTTGCGAAGAGATACAAGGTATATATGTCAACACTTACATTATTAAATATAGGAATTGATTCTACCCACAAAGCCTATAAAATCTTGATACGTTTCAAATTGCATGGCTATGTGATGTGGGAAGTACTAGTCTGTTAGATAGAGTTAAGTCCAAGTAGCTTAAAAACTCTCATATTAAAGAACCTATGATTGATCTCACATTGTCAAATTTTAAAACTTTAACTTGGTGTCACCTGTAAATACCAAAAAAGGAGAGAAACCTTCGATTAAAACAATAATGAGCTTTTTTTAAGAAAAAACATAACTCCACATAAGCAAATTAATGTTACATTGAATTCTTTATCACTTCGTGACTTCACAAAAGTTGGTATTCGCTTGTTCATTATGACTCTTAGTATAACTAAGCTAGTTTATTCATAACATCAATATTGATCTTTTTAGAAGTAACTTCCGGAGATATGTATACCTTCAATTAGAACAATGGATTGACAACTTCTTGTAACAGAAAGAAACCTTTGATCATGTAATGGATTTTCCAAAAAAACATAACTTGACAAAAATAATTTAATGTCACCTTGAATGCTTTATCACGTTGTAACTTTTTAGATCGGTTTTGCATAAAACCGGTCTAAAAATTCAACTTTTTAGACCGGTTTTCTCCATAACCGGTCTTAAATGTACTTTTCAGACCGGTTTAGAACCGGTCTTAAAAGTTGAATTTTTTGTTAAAAAAATTTTCGTTTAAAAGATACACCTAGCAAGCCATTTCCCTTGTTAAAACATTTTACTTAGCAAGCAGCAGCCAGTTCAATGACATTTAAATAAATCTTCTCTTACAGATTATATAACTAACATCTTAATGATATGTGAGAGACTCAAAACTCATTGGAACATATTAAAACTCAACTCCCTTGTGCTTAAACAATGCTGGCCAAAACAGAAGCAAGGAAAACAACCATGAATAATAAACTTACAATCATAGACATAATCATAATGCAAGGAAATCATACAACCATGATAATGCTGTTTTGACCAATTTCCTTATCTTTTCACTTACATACATACATCAAAGATTAAATTACATTAATGACAATTCTGTTATTCATTAGGGCCAAAATACTTTATACACACTCTTCTCAGGCTGATGATCACTAGTTGGCCTGGATTTGGAGAATCTACACTAAGACGTACACCTCATATCCTTCATTTTCCTGTGACAACAACAAAAAAAGTAGTTATATATACACCAATAACAATATACATAATTCAAATATAGTTCATGATAATTATTAGCTAACTAACCTTCAATGTAGTTTTATAAAGGGATATCCTCTCATATCCCTTCATGATGATCATTTCTTGTGTCGTCTTCATTGTCTGCTTCATCTTCTTCGTTCAATTCTGGTAAACCCCTAGAAAAAGGAGTCTCAAGCAGATCATTCATTGAATGACTTTCCTGATCAATATCAACGACCCTTTTTCCTTGGAGAGCTATAGACCACATTTTGTTTGCCTGATCAGTAACATAGAACACTTGTTTCGCTTGATATGCCATAATAAAAAGGTTTATTTCTAAAACTTCTACTATTCAAATAACCCAATGTAAATCCCAACTGATCAATCATCACACCATTGTTGACATCAACCCACTTGCATTTGAAAATGTGAAGTTTAACTTTAACATAATCAACCATCCAAATCTCTTCAATCATCCCATAATAAGGTATTGCTGCCAATCTAGGATTCTTATATTTTGAACTAGAGAAGTGCATAGATTTAGCCACTAACATAATCCCACTGTTCTGGACGGTGCTTCTATCATCAAGTGACTTCGTGTAAAACGTATAACCATTGATCACAAATGAAGTCTAACTTATGACATCAGCCTCAAGACCACGTGCTAACCATTTAATTGTATCAGAAACACATTCTTCGCCGTCAACCTTTTGTTTGAACCAATATGCAAAAGTTTTGTTATACTCCCTAATTAACCTTTGTTCAGTCATTCAACTATTTCCTTTTCGTACAATTTCTTTATGAGCATTAATGTAATTTTGAACTTCATCAACATTATTCAAGATGTACAAGTGGACTTGTTGCAATTCATCAGGATCCATACTTTTTACTGATGCCCCGCGTCTACCGCCTTTTTCGTCATGACGTTTAGGAAGTCCAATGTGTCCTACATTTGACAAGTAATCTTGACAAAACTCCATGGCTTCTTCAGAAACATATTTCTAAACAATAGATGCTTCAGGCCGATTAGGGTTCTTCACATACCCTTTTAGGATTTTCATAGTTCTTTTAATTAGGTACATTCATCGTAAATAGATAGGGCCACACAACTTGATCTCCCTGACTAGATGAACAATTAGATGTACCATGATGTCAAAAAAAAAAGGAAGAAAAAGCTTCTCAAGCTGGCACAAGATCAGATATCCTTCATTTTCCAGTTCATCCAATTTTTTGTCTCAATGACTTTACTATAAATGGCATTGAAGAAGAAACAAAGTCTAGTCAAAATATGTTGAAGATCATATTCGGCAATGCCTCAAATAGCTACTGGGAGCAGTTGTTGCATTAATACATGACAGTCATAAGACTTTAGCCCCACTAACTTCAAGTCTTTCATCGACACAAGCTTCCTAACATTTGAAGAATACCCTGAAGGAACTTTGATGACATGTAAACACTGACAAAAGCTTCTTTTCTCATCCTTAGACAAAGTATGAGTAACTGGAGGACAAAAAGTTCTCTTACCATATGGCTTTGGATGCAAGTCTTCTCGTATCCCCATTTCTTGCAAATCTAATCTTGCCTTCACGTCATCCTTAGAACTACCTTGTATTTTAAGCAGTGTCCCAACAATACTATCATAAACATTTTTCTCCACATGCATGAAATCAATACAGTGTCTTACATCAAGCTTCGGCCAATATGGAAGATTGAAGAAGATATACCTCTTTTTCCATTTGCTTTTCTCATTACTATTCTTTGTAGTCTTACCAAAGATAACATTCATATTTTTCACCTTTTCATAAACTTGCTCCCCAGTCAATGCCTTCGGAGTATCTTTAAACTCTTGTCCACCAAAAAAAGCTTTCTTTAATCTGTGATACGGGTGGCCTCGTCTAAGAAATCTCCTATGGCCAAGATAAACTGTTTTTCTTCCATGTTGAAGTTGATGGTAGCATGTTCCTTCTTTACAAATTGAACATGCTTTATGGCCTTTAACACAATAGCTTGACAAGTTTCCATATGCAGGGAAGTCATTTATAATACAAAAGATCATGGCTTGCATTTTAAAAACCTCTTTCTTGTTTGTGTCAAAAACATCAATACCTTCGTCCCACAACTCTTTCAAGTCTTCGATCAAGGGCTCCAGGTAAATATCTATATCATTTCTGGGTTGTTTTGGTCTCGAAATCAACATAGATAACATGATGTACTTTTGTTTCATGCATAACAAGGAGATAAGTTGTAAATTACCAACAGAACAGACCATGAACTATGTATACTGCTCAAGCTACCAAAAGGATTCATACCATCCGTGCTAAGCCCAAGCCTAAGGTTCCTAGGCTCTTCATTGAAGGCAAGAAATAATTGATCGATTTTCTTTCATTGAGAAGAATCAGCCAGATGTCGAAGCTTTACATATATCCTCTCATCCATATGCCATCTCAAATTTCTTGCATCATTTTCATTAGCAAACAAGCGCTTGAACCTTGGTATGATTGGAAGGTACCACAACACTTTTGCAGGAGCGTTATTTGATTTGTACATCGGGGTTTCACATATTGGACACTGTTGTTCCTCTTCATGCTCTTTTCTATACAATATACAATCATTAGGACATGCATGGATCTTTTTATACTTCATTCCTAATGGACACAATATTTTCTTAGCATCATAGTATTGAGAAGGCAACATATTATCATCTGGAAGCATGTCCTTAAAAGCCTCAAGTGTTTCTGAAAAACTCTTATCGCTCCATCCATGCCGTGCTTTCAAGCTTACCAATTTCAATACTGCTTCCAACAATTGGTACTTTTTACACTCCGGGTACAACGGCATCTCAGCATCACTACACATATTACCATATGCATGTGATTGCTCAAAAGTCTCTTCTCCTACATCACGAATAATATCCTCTATCCGATCATCCGTATCCGTGTCATTATCATCAAAGTTCACTCCCCCCTGTTGAGATGGAACTTGACATTTCTAATTCTTCACCATGCCATACCCACACTGTATAACTCTTACAGAATCCTTCACAAATTAAATGTGTATATATATCTGCAGGACTTAGTCGCTTCTCATTTAAAAATACTACACAAGGGCAATAAAACTTTCCACTACCATCATCAGCATTTCTACTAGCGAAGTCTAAAATACCCCTCACCCCATTATCATATTCAACACTCGTTCGTTTAACGTTTATCCAACTATTATCCATATATATCTCAACACTTCTAGCACCCTATATCCAACAACAAAAGGATAGACAAAAATCAACAACAATAGAGTTTTAGATATTTCAAAGAAATTAACAGGCACCATTTGAAACTAGTACTATTTTAACAAACCAATAACACTGGCAATAATCAAACAACCGCACTAAACTAAAACAAAACATAGAGTGGTATTAATCAATCACAGGGATATAATTAAAAGTCAGAGCATATATTTAACAAGAATGTGCAGATTTAATTTTTTCCAGATTACGTTTAAGTGCTCAAAGCAACAACAAGAACCATTTTTTCATTGAACATTATTAATTATTAAACAATGTACAATGAAATAACATATCAAACACTAAAATGATCGAAGACCAAGGAGTGAGCTTCAACCCAAAGTCATGTGGCGTCGACTGAGGTAAAAATGAAGTCCTCAAATTCATGGCACTGATAAAGGGAAGTCAAGTCAGAGGAGAATGGTCACTGCGGATATTAGAGGTGGCAGCGGAGAAGACTGACGATAATCAAAGAACAGTGACGATGAACACAGCAACGACAGCGGTAATGACGGAGGAGAGTTGAGCAAATGAGGGACGGGACGCCGTGGACGAGTTCAGAACAAGCACGGACAGAGCTCACAGAGAAATGGCAAAAAGAGAAGAAAGAGTTCACAGAGCGCGCGATCTGGGCGTGAGAGGAAAAATAAGGGTAAAAAATCTTACCTTTACGACCAGTTTTTATTAAAATTAAAAACCGGTCTTAAAAGAAGAAAATTTCACATTTAAGACTGGGTTTTACCAAAACTAGTCTTAAAACGTTATCGCATTTTGAATTTAAAATGTTTTAACATTTAAGACTGGTTTTCATATAAACCGGTCTTAAATGTTAAAACATTTTAAATTCATAAAAATTTTAACACTTTAAGACCGGTTTTATTTATAACCGGTCTAAATAAATTTTTTAATACTGGTTTTTTTAAGAACCAGTCTTAGAAGTTTAATATAATTACAAAACTGCCATCACGCAAATTTTTAAGATCTTATCTGCCTAAACCAGTCTAAATGTGACCGTCTAAAAAAGGTTTTTTCCAGTAGTGGAGACTGAAGAAGTGGAAGGGGAATGGTTTTGCACCTTTAGTTGACGGTTGTTAAACAGAAACCGTTATGTTTTTGTTGTTGCTGATATAAAGTTGGAAGACAAATCATTCATTATTTTATTACGGTTTTATTGTAAAAACTTTCATTTTATTGAGACAATATATAACGGTTGCTAATTACAACAATCATGTATTTGCATGATATTATAATAAGTGATATGTGTTACTTAATAACCGTTATGTATTTGACATTTTTTTAAATTTTGGTGGTTGATTATGCAACCATCATTTTACAAACAAAATAAAAAAACAAAAAGACAATGTAAATAAACAAACTAAAAATAAAAAGTTGTGGAGACATATTTTAAGAATATGATGCATCATCATATTCTTCCTTTTTAGTAACTTGTCAGAACCAGTTTCCCTGCTTATCCAAAAAAATATTTTTTAAATGGTGATTTTCAAAAAAATATTAGTTAAGAGATTATTTTTATGTCAGATTCTCTACCTAATAAAATAATTTTTTTTGCAAAACAAAACTTACAAAAATTAAATCTGGACGTCCAGATCTCATCCGGATGGCTCAAATTGGCTGAGCTCTCCCTCCTTATCTTTTGGATGAACAGGGAAGCTGGTTCTTAACTTGTGCACCTTCTCATTCATAAAGCAAATGAAAGAGGTAAGTTCCTTCAAGTGTAAACCCCCTGCCTTGTTTAGTGTAATTATAATTTGATATCACATAATTAAATGGGATTAGAGACCGTCGGATAGTTTAAACTCGTTTCAATTTCCTACCGCATAGTAGGATTTTCACAAAAACTTTCAAAATCCCTTCCCTATCCTGGTCTCAGTTTCAAAATTCGAAGACAATTACCTGTGCAGTTAATTTACATTCACGCATTTCAGAGTGTATAACCAAATCCCCAGCAACTCCTGGGTGCTAAACATATATAATTTGAGGGTTTACAAGTTTCCACTAAAGGATTACATACACAAAATCAAAGGTAACATTCACACCTCAAAATATAGAGTAATCCCTAGTTCAACATAGATAATCGACACCCCACAATTAAATATACCCCAAGGGGTCTTAATCGCTCCGGGTTGCCCGCTTCTCTTTAGTGCCACTAGCCCTGTTTGAAATGTTAGTCATTGGAAGGTATGAGATTCAAGAGAATCCCAGTAGTAACAAATCACTCAATACAGTGCACAAACACATAGCATATATGATCATGTTAAGCAGCATCACAAAGTATCATGGCTCACGCCACAAATGACAGCACTCAAGGCTGTAAACTCTATGTATCAGCTTTCACTGCGATCTCTATGTATTCACAAAGTATCACTATGCATCAACTTGTGCTGCGATCTCAATGTATTCACCATGTATTCACAAAGTATTCTTAATGCATGACAAACACATATACAATGTTTCACACACAGTATAAGAGAAAAAGTAACTACCTTGTTCCTTCCTGACGTTCCTCTGCACCATGGGCTCTTGAGGGCGGCAAATATCAAATCCTATAAACCAAATCAGGGACAACCTATCAATCTCTTTTCCAAGTTTTCCAATTTCGTACTACTTTATGTTGGTTATCATTTAAACTCTTTAGGAGTGCTATTATAGGTCTAAACATATGCCTAAAGGGTTGGGAGAAACTACCTCGAAGACCCTCCTTCTTGGAAGAATTTCTGATTTTGGGCTGGCTCACTCGAGTGATGAAAGTCTTACTCGAGTGACACCCCCAATTGCACTCGAGCACTAGCGAGTGAGACACAGAAAGTGTTTGCCCGAGAGCAAACCTCGAAATATTTCTCACACTCACTCAAGCATAATAAGCTGTACTCGAGCAATGACCCTAAGTTCACTTGAGCGCTAAGAAGTGAGACCCAATGAGTGACTACCCGAGAGCAACCATAAACCCCCAGGTCTTAAACTGACTCCCTCACTCGAGCATGCCCATGCTCACTCGAGTGGGATCATATCCACTCGCAAGTCAGGAAGCGTGCTCGCGGTTTTTGCCTGAAGACTTAACCAAAATTTCTAAAAGTTCATATCGTGCTTGAGTGAGATCCTCCCTCACTCGAGTGATGCCTATCAGATGCCAAATCGCAGCAACTGATATGGTTTTCCAGAATTGACCAATTTGCTATCAATGGTTCTAAAACTTGTACCAATACTCATTCCCATCCAAAAGGTCATAAGAGACCAATTGGTAAAATCAAAACTACCAAAATCTTACCACCATGACACATTCAACACCTCTAATCACCTAACAATCAATTTCACCCAATAACCAAACTTCTTTTCAAATCCGAACCAAAATCATTGACACCCATACATTATTTGACATCTATTCCACCACATTACACTACTCAATCCATGCATTTCAACATTGATCCCAAAATCAGGGTAAAATCACAAAATCTCCAAACCAAACCAATGGCCAAAACAATCATACCAAAATACACTAAATGATTACATCTTTAACTTGGTAAGATCAAATCTCTATTTTCCCAACTTTCAAATTTATGAGAACTCCAAACCACCACCTTTCACAATTCTGAAAACATAGCAAGGAAGCTCTCAACCTCTTGAACAAATTTATTGAAGAGGCTTTATGCATACAAAAGCAATTACTCACCCAAAAGCAAGTTTTTCTCTTTCTCTTTCTTGGTTCAGCTGCACCGAATGGAGATAATGGAGAGAGAGAAATGAGATATTGATGAAGTGCAGATTTTTCATACTCCCCATGCACTTAGCCGACTTGGGAGGGAGAGAGGATGAGTTTGAAAATGTTGACTTCATCCATGGTCCTCAAGATGCTGCTTGTCAACATCTTGAGCTTCCTTATATGGTTTCATATACTCCCATATACACTTGATTTCACCTCTTGTTCTTTCAATCCTAGCCATTGATCTTGATTACTAGGAAGTTTTTTCTCCGGTAACTGACCAATCGGTTGGTAAATTTACCATTTCGCCCCTGATTAACATAACTTCCACCAAATCATCATCAAACATACATATAAGCTTAAGCTTTGTTTACAATGCATTTACATTAATTACTTCACTTTTAAGGTCATTATCCCTTAATTACAATTCAGGATATTACTTCAAGCACTGATTCATGCGTCCTTGCTTTTACAAGTAAACCTGAACTATACGATGGAGCTCATAGGTTGCATGGATGAGCCCTTTAATGTTGTATTTATATGGAGACTTCAGTTTTGGAACTCTACATTCAAAAGTTTTTTATTATAAGCTAAAATCAACTAATTACATTGTTACGGTTATTAAAAATAGTTTTCTTAATTTAAAATACTTCTTTTTCTTGGCCAACCATTTTAAGAAGAGAAAATCTCAATTAAATCCAGCTAAAATATTAGAATCTAAATTCAGGCCTACACTTTTAATAAATCCCTAATCAAGCTAAGATGCCTCATTAGGGATTTTTAAATATCATTAAAAGACCAAATATCCCTCATGCATTAGATCATGAATAAGAGGAAATAAAGAAGCATTCTTAGGAATTCTCAGAAGAGGAGGAAATAAGCCTAAGATTAATTAATAAAAAATATATAAATATTGAGCTCTATCAATTCCCCCACACTTAAGCTTTTGCACTCCTGAGCAAAACATTAAACTCGCAATAGGAAGAGAGGGATGAAAGTTGAAAGGATAGGCAAGATCAAGCTTCAAAAGTCACACTTAGTCAAATAACAAGGTATCCTCTTATCCAAATTCAATGAACATACCAAAAATTGAAGTAGTTAAAGCAATACAATGTTTAATTACAATGAGCTTAATTAGAAACCTTAACTAGGACAAGTGTTTACACTCTTCTCTCATATAAGGTAGTTTTTCACTCACATCCACTTTAACCACACTCTACCGTAGGCTTGTAATATTTCTAGCCTCTCCACCACTTGCAACAATGGTATAAACAAATCAAAAGGACTTTGTAGGGTTGTAATGTTGAATAGGCCAAATGATGGAAAATGTAACAAATACTATGCTTGCACCAAATAACTTGCTAGATCTTTTAGCACTATAAAACTAAACTTAATTCACACATTTCACCATTTTGACTTTATTTCTTTCTCTGATTTTTTTTTCTTTACACTTTTTTTTCCTTTTTCTTTTCTTTTCTATTTTCTTTCTTTTGACTATTCACATGGCAAATTTTTTTTCTTTTTTCTAATATATAATAGTACTTTTTTTCTTTTTCAATCGTGCTAGGAAGAACTTGATAAAGGATGCAAACATAGCATTTGTATAATGAAATAGAAACAAAAGTGAAGGGCTCAAAGGGTTAAACAAAGGTAAATGATGAATGGTTTGTGTTTGGGTAAATGGGTGATGAAATGAATGCCAATATCATTTCTATCCATACCATTGCAAAATGTAGCCTCAAGCAAGAAACAAAACAAGTTCTAGAGAGCAATAATCTAAGTGAATAAATCACACAATGAAATGAACAATTAGACCCAAAATACCTTCCAACTAGGCTTTTTTATTTCCTAATAAACTCATCAAAATTAAACCATGCATCATTAAAACACTTGAATTTTGTGGCAATTCACTAATTCAAAGCAAGTTTCAACCATGAATTCAACTAAGAGTAATTAAGATACTTGATCATGACTAAAGGCTTCAAAAATCTCAGTGAATTGGACCAAAAACAACAGAGAACACAAGCAAGAGACAGAGGCATATGATATCATAGTGAATTCTCATGAGAATAACACACACTCCCACACACTCAATCCTTACATTGCCTTCAATGTAATGCACAAAAACAAAGAACCTAGACACACTTATCTCTTGGGTGAAGTGAATGTTGTGAAGTCCAATTCAAGATTGAAGCACAACACATCATCGTCACAAGGAGAGAGAGGACAAGACATAAGTGGAAATAGTTCTCAGAAATTAGGCATAAGGATAAGAGAAAAGGGTAGTGTAGGATAAGGTTACGCACAAGGGTATGGTTCACAATGGATTTTATTTAATTGAAAAATGCAAACAAACAAACTACCTTTTACTACTGGTAAGTCCCTCCCCCACACTTGTTCAATAGCATATATAATCAAATAAAACAAGAAACAAGGTAAGGAAAGAGACTACCGTGTGCATTATAGTGGTTGATGACTAGCATGGTAGTGCTTTAATAAGTGACCATTCACTTGAAACTTTGCACCACTTGCAGGATCTTCGAGCTCTATTAACCCAAAGCTATGCACCTTGACCACTTTGTAGGGACCTTGCCATTTAGTTTTAAGCTTCCCATTTTTGAGCTTGAATCTTGCCTTGAACATAAGCACTTGTTCTCCTTCATGAAAATGCTTCCGTAAGATGCCTTGATCATGAATCAATTTGGATTTTTCCTTATAGATACGAGAACTTTCATATGCATCCAGCCTCAACTCTTCTAGCTCTTGTATCTCAAGCATCCTTTCCTCAGCAGAACCTTGAAGATCCATATTACAAGTCTTCACAGCCCAATAAGCTCTATGCTCTAGCTCAACATATAGATGGCAACCCTTACCAAAGACTAATTGGAAAGGAGACATGCCAATGGGAGTTTTAAAAGCTGTACGATATGCCCAAAGAGCATCATCCAACCGAAGACTCCAATCTTTCCTACTTGGCTTGACAATTCGCTCCAAGATATACTTGATTTCCCTATTAGACACCTCAGCTTGCCTATTTGTCTGTGGATGGTACGGGGTAGAAGTCTTATGGAGAACACCATACTTGGATAACAAGTTGTCCATCAATTTGTTGCAAAAATGTGAGCCACGATCACTCACAATTGCTCTTGGTACACCAAACCTACAAAAGATATGAGTACGTAGGAATTTTATAACAGTAGAGGCATCATCCTTCCTTGTAGAAATGGCCTCAATCCACCTTGAAAGGTAATCAACAGCCAACAAAATATACAGATATCCATGAGATACAGGAAATGGACCCATAAAATCAATGCCCCAAACATCAAAAACTTGACAAAATAACATGGGTTGTTGCGGCATTTCATGCTTTCTAGATAAACCCCTAAAACGCTGGCATGCATCACAAGTTTTACAAAAAGCATAACAATCCCTAAAGAGGCTAGGCCAATATAAACCACAGTCTAAGATTTTCCTAGTAGTTCTCTTTGCTCCAAAGTGACTACCACACAACAAAGAATGACAAGATGTTATAACAGAAGAAATTTCATCATCCGACACACATCTCCTAATGACTTGATCACTACAATGCCGCTACAAGTAAGGAGGATCCCACAAATAGT
The DNA here is from genome assembly GCA_963242795.1 of Inga leiocalycina. Taxonomy (NCBI): domain Eukaryota; kingdom Viridiplantae; phylum Streptophyta; class Magnoliopsida; order Fabales; family Fabaceae; genus Inga; species Inga leiocalycina. The sequence continues at coordinate 58,423,587 of OY725330.1, read as the reverse complement.
ATTGAGATTCATGTTTCAACTTCTGTTTCTGAAAACGAGACAAAGAATCAGGTAACACCCTAGCAGCAAGATAATTCACAATATGAGCAAACTATGGGTCATGAAGTATAATAGCAAGGAGATAGGCATCAGGAAAACCATCACATGTAACTTCAGCATCAACTACTCCCTGTGTAGCAAGGGGCAAGCGGCTTAGATGGTCAGCAACAAGATTTTTTGCAGCTGCCTTGTCCCTAAACTCTGTGTTAAATTCTTGAAGTAGTAGCATCCACCTTAGTAACCGAGGCTTAGTATGAGTCTTCCTAGATAAGAACTTGACAGTAGAATGATCAGAATAGATAATCACTTTAGAATTCACTAGATAAGACCTAAACTTCTCAAGTGCAAAAATAATGGAAAAGAGCTCTTTCTCAGTGGTAGTGTAATTGATTTGAGCCTTATCTAATGTTTTAGAAGCATAAGCAATAACACAAGAAATCTTACCAATTTTCTGACCTAGAACTGCACCAACAACACTATTGGAAGCATCACAACAAAGCTCAAAATCAAGATCCCAATTAGGAGCAATGAGTATAGGTGGAGAAATGAGTCTAGACTTAATTTCATCAAAAGCCAATTTGCATGCATAATCAAAGATGAAATCCACATCCTTTTGGAGAAGCTTAGATAGGGGACAAGCTATTTTACTAAAATCCTTAATGAATCTTCTATAAAACCCAGCAGCCCCAAGAAAGATCTAAGTTCTCTTAAGTTAGAGGGATAAGGAAGAGATGGAATTACTTCAATTTTAGATTTGTCAACTTCTATACCCCTCTTACTTATCAAGTGGCCTAAGACTATTCCTTGATCTACCATGAAGTGGCATTTCTCAAAATTTAGCACAAGGTTCTTTTGCATACACTTTTCTAATGCTCTCTCCAAATTCAGCAAACATTCCTAAAAAGAATTCCCATATATAGAAAAATCATCCATAAATACCTCAATACCTTGTTCAAGTAAGTCACTAAAAATGGAGAGCATGCATCTTTGAAATGTCCCAGGAGCGTTGCATAACCCAAAAGGCATCCTTCGGTATGCAAACGTCCCAAATGGGCAAGTAAATGTTGTCTTTTCCTGATCCTCCGGTGCAATAGGAACCTGAAAATAACCATAAAAACCATCAAGGAAATAATAATGTGATTTACATGCCAATCTTTCTAGCATCTGATCTATAAAGGGGAGGGGAAAGTGATCCTTTCTAGTAGCTTTATTCAACTTTCTAAAGTCTATACAAACTCTCCAAGAGTTTTGGACTCTTGTTGGAATGAGTTAGTTCTTCTCATTTCACACAACAGTTATGCCACTCTTTTTTGGAACAACTTGGACCGAACTGACACACTCACTATCTGAAATAGGATATATGATCCCTGCACTCAAGAGTTTGGTGACCTCCTTCTTAACTACATCTAAGATAAGAGGGTTAAGTCTACGTTGGGGCTGTCTCACAGGTTTAGAACCCTCATTCAAAAGTATTTTATGGGTGCACACAGTTGGGTTAATACCTGGAATGTCACCTAAAGTCCACCCTATTGCCCTCTTGTGTTTCGTCAACACATGGAGTAAACTCAACTCCTCAGATGTACTTAAGGAACTAGAGATAATGACAGGTAATTGATCATGTTCAGCAAGAAAAACATACTTCAAGTTAGGGGGAAGGGGTTTCAAATCAAGTTCAGGGGGTTGCACAATTGAAGGTAAAAGTTCTTTCAACTCAAGTCCACTAAGAAACTTCCCTTTCTTATGAGAATCCCCAATAATTGTTGGATTGGAAGTATGTCCCCCTTGTTCAGATGTGGATTGAGATTGTGGCTCATTCACAAAGCAACCTGGAATACTACCTACATCATTCAAAGAGTGAAATATATGAGAAGTGGCATCATAAAATGGTATACAACATTGTAGTAATTGATTAGAACTGAGTTTCTCCCCTGTTGCTGTCTTGACATGTGGTTGTCCATTATTTCCAAAATTTTCAGCAAAGAAATTTATGACTTTGACCTGCTAAGTTCATCACCAAAAGGAGAATGTAAGTATTTCAATAATTGGAAAGAAGTGAGGTTACCCACACAATCATCCTTGAGGTTAGGAGAAGTCTGAAACTTATAAGATGAAGGAATGTGAAGCTTAAACCCATGAATTAGAGTCGTGCCATCAGTAGCACATTGATTTCTTTCCTCGTCTTCAACAATGACTCCACTTGTGTCCATAGGAGTAGATTCAGTGCTAATGGATGTTGCTTCACTTCCAAAAGTGGAATGCACCTCACTAACATTCTCAAATTCTGCAAAGCTACACAATAATTCTTTCCCAACACCATGATAACTATCAAATGAAGATATAGAACAACCAAAGTTAGAAAAATAAAAAATAAAAAGATTGGAAGTGGAAAGTGAGCTATCAATTGACATGCAATCAATATTACACACATCATCATCACAATTAATAGAGGGAGAAGAATTTGAACCAATGGTAGCACATACATAATCATGACAATCATTTTTCACACACAATGAGAAAGCAGACTCATCAATTGCCTCTTCCAAAGCCAAATCAATCTCATTCAAGCCAAGAAGGGAGTAGTCCTTAAATGGGTGATTCATAGCTTCATAAACATTGAACTGAATGACATGATCACCTACTTCCATAGTTATGTACCCATCCTTCATGCTAATTATAGTATTAGCTGTGTGCATGAAAGGCCTACCCAAAGTCAATGGTTCCTCAACTGAGACCTCAATAGACATGTCTAGGACATAGAAATTAGCAGGAAACACTAAGTCTTTGACCTTGACTAAGATGTCTTTCAATAAGCCATGAGGTCTCCAAGTGGTGCGATCAGCTAGTTGTAGGATGACACTAGTGGATTTGATGTTTGTGAGGCCAAGAGAGGTGTAAACAGAGTAGGGCATGACATTTATAGCGGCTCCTAGATCAAGAAGAGCATTACTAAAAGGTATGGTACCTATAGTGCATGGAACAGTAAATGAGCCAGGGTCTTTACACTTAATTGGAAGATGGTGTTTAAACATAGCAGACACACTAGGACTCAACTGAACACACTCATTGAGTTTACACCTACGCTTTTGGGTGCACAAATCTTTCAAGAATTTAGCACAAGCAGTCATTCCTTTCAACACATCAAGCAAAGGCAAATTAACTTCAATCTTACTGAAAATATCCATCATATCAAGAAATTTCTTTTCATTTGAAACCTTTTTGCTAAGCACATATGAATTAGGAAATGAAATTTCAGAGAGATTTACCCTTTTACCTTCCCCTTTGCTTGAAGAAGAAGAAGTTGAAGGGTCAAGTACCTTAGTATTTGTTGAAGTTGACACTCCTTGCTTGCTATCCATATTTGAATTTGGAGAAGAATGCCTTTGTAGAAGCTTCTGTTCAATCATACTCTCAGATTTTCCAATAGCAAGGTGAGTGCTTTGATCAGAATAATCACTACCATCAATATCTTCCACTTGTGGTTGCAATGGAACCTCAACCTCTTCATTGTGCCTATCACTAGAATGCATTCTAGATTTGAAACTCTCAACATTTTCTTCAAATCGGACTTGTTTACCCACTTGTTTACCACTCCTCAAGGAGATAGCATGTACATCCTTAGTATTGATCACAGTGTTGGAAGGCAACCCTTGTCCACTTTTAGCTTGTTGCTCATTGAAGCTATTAGACATTTGAGTGACAAATGAAGTAAGGTTAGAATTCTTAGAATCCAGCAACTCCAACTTGTTAAAGATTGTATCAAACTTAGTCCCAATGTCAGAAAATTTAGAACTGGTTTGAGCTCTCTCTTCATCAAATCTTGAGGCTAAGTTACCCATTAAAGATGACACATTGTTCATACACTTGAGAAGTTGAGAGATGTCATCTTTAGTAGTATGGGATTCAGGTGTAGCAACCACTGTTTGTTGGGGATTAGATTGGTTTGAAGGTCCTTAAGTTGGAGCTTGATTTGAAGAACTCCCATGAAATTGATTCTGGTTCCTCCAACCAAAGTTGGGATGGGACCTCAAACCCTCATTGTATGTATTAGAGTAGGGATTCTAAGGCCTTTGATTCTGTCCTTGTCTCCCTTGAAAAACAGCCGAGACCTCCCCAAGTTGGTGTGGGCAATTAGGAGCAATATGTCACACCCTTATCTTTATTTCACATTTACCAGAGTATTAGCGGAAAACGACATGCGGTTCGGTAGGCAACATAGAAATAGCATAACTATACTGATAATATGTACATAATTACATAATATCCCCCGAGGGGTTCATACCTGATAAATTTAAATAATGTAGCTGTACAAGGCTACTAGGGTATCTAAACCCATCCCAGTAAAACAGAGACATATTCCTGACTTTGTTCCGCCACTGCAATCCCCTCGTGTAGTTCTCTTCTTTGCTCTCAACATATCTTTTGTCTTCTCCTGTCTAAATTGTTGGTAGGGGAGGGTGAGATTCGAGAGAATCTCAGTAGGAAACAGATACCATAATGCATGCATGATTGATGCTATGTGTATGACATGTTAGCTTTATCTAGATGTATGCTCCATAATGACATTTCTGCATGCTCAATGTTTCATACAACAAGACTATGGCCACAGTGAAAACAGAAACAGAGCTTCATTTATTCAAATATGCTCTACACAATCAAGTAAAGCAATCACATACATCATTACACAAGCAAATATATCAAATACATGCAAGTAAGGTAAGTCCCCTACCTCTAAATCTTTCTCCTCGATTTGCGTACCAACAGCTCGAGGCTCCATATTCGATCATACAATGTCAAATGTACTATTTAGACACTTTCATAGTGTTTCTAGGGTTTATATGAGGCTATATTGAAAATTTACTAAAATACCCCCGGGGACCCAGCCCCGCCGTACCCGGCCCGATGGCACGTTTTCCCAAATTTTTGACTAGGGCTATCCTGACGTATTTTCATCCAAGGAATCCATTTCCGAACTTTAAAATCAATGGCAATCCGGTGAAATTTCACCGATTAAATTGCCCACAGTAGCCAGAATAAGCAATATATGAAGGTTTGGAAGTTACCTCAAGCTCCCACTAGCTTTTCCTCTTCTTGGCTGAAACCCTAACCTTCCCAACTCCAAAAATCTTGCTTCAAATACCTCAAACAACATAGAAGAGAAGCTTAGGAGAAGGATTATACACGTTAGGTACGAATTCACCGAAGAAATCGACCTATCTTGTGAGTTTTCTCCTCTCCTTCTCTCTCTAAAACTCTCAAACTTTCTCTCTCTCCTTGGCTGCAGCTCACGTCTGGAATGGTCTCAAGAGGAAGAGGATGATGATATATTATTATATCATATTTTACTTTAATTTTCCAAAAATTTCGGATTTTACAAAATTCTGGCAGATTTCTGCCCAAACTTTGAAAAATCATAACTAATTCTAGAAAAATCGAAATGAGGTGATTCCAAATCCTATAGAACTCTTATTGAGTCTATTTTCAAGGAAAAATATATAATTTTACTTTATGGAATCACAAAATTCCCAGAATTTCATTCTTTGCATGTTGTTTCAGAAACTTTCCAGTTTTTCTGGGCTAACTTCAAAAATTCATATCTTTTTGTGTATAGCTCTTATTGAGTCATATGACCTATCAAATTAAAGCTTATGATGTCTACTTTCTTCCTGTAAAATTTCATAATTTTTAATTATCATTTAGTCTTCCAAAACCTTATGATAAGCTTACTGCCTCATAGGCTATTTTATCGAAAACATAATTATATTCTCCAAAATTCACCATTTTACTTTCTTAATACCCCAATGATATTAGAATCATTAGGGAATATATTTGGGACATCTACTAAATTGGGGTTTAGTGGTCCACTCAATTTAGGCTTATTCCAAAGCTTACAATCCCAAAATTCGGGATATTACACAATATGCATGTGAGAGCTACATATGTCACAGCTAGGAGCCACTAGATCTTGAGAATGTGACCCATGAATGTTTACATTGTTTAGATGGGCCATGAGCTTATTGAGGTCAGTTCTCATATCTATCATTTGGGATGACAAATTATCATACTCCTTTGAAGATCTTGAAGCATGTGAGACCTTATGGACTTGTCTAGCATCCAACCCTTCAAATTGCTGATCATTACTAGCTATCTTCTCAATTAAAGCCCAAGCTTCTTCAGGTGTAAGCAATTGAATAGTGCCTCCAGAAGATGAATCCAAACTCTTCCTATCTTGAGGAAACAACCCACTATGAAAATATTGCACGAATCGAGCTTCTGGGATTTGGTGATGTGGACACTTGGCTAGAAGTTCTTGAAAACGACACCAATACTCATAAAAAGATTCATGGAGACCTTGTTTAGCACCGAAGATTTCCTTAGTGAGAGACGTTATCTTTGAAGAAGGGAAGTAGTTTTCCAAAAAGGCACTCTTCAAGCTATCCCAGGATGCTAAAGCATTAGGATTGTGGTGAGGTAGCATCAAGAACCACTCCTTAGCTTTGTTTTCCAATGTAAAATGAAAGACTTTCCGGCACATCTCATCTAGATCAACTCCCATTGGTTTCATGGAGGTGCACACAATGTACATATTCCTCAAGTGCCTGTTAGGTTCTTCTGCAGGTAAACCATGAAATTTTGGTAAGTGACTCAATAAAGGACCTTTCAACTCAAAATTAATATTAAATTCAGGACAAGAGAGAAAAGGATCAATAATATCAGTAGAAGAGGTAAGATCTTTGATAGTTCTACGCTCCCCAATGGGTAAAGGTACGTCTTCGGGAGGAGGAACTGGATCCATGGAAAGATGGTGATCTACAATGAACGAAGAGCCAATATGAGAAGAATTATCACAAGTATGTGTAACAACTTCAGTGTCAATGACTTGTCCAAGCCCTACACTAGATGATTCAGCTTTCTTACCTTTCTTAAGTAACCTAATTGTCTTGTTAATATCTTTATCTAAAGGCACAAGTTCAGTTTTCTGAGATCTAGTCATGCACAGTAAGAAGACTCATATAGACACACAAATTACAGCAAAGTAATTGGTCAAATGGTCAATTGAAGAAGGGTTGTATACAGCAAAAATTAGCAACTTGTAGGAAACCACTATCAAACACTCCAACAATGAACAACTACCTAAAACAAACTCAAAAACACACTAACAACCAAGAAAAATCAAAGAAAACCCTAAGAACAAACTAAATCAAAAACTTAGAAAAATACCAAAAAAGAAAGAAAATTCAGAAAAGTATAGCAAACCTTTGAATTTGGCTAAAATCCAGCAGACCTAATAGCTTTAGCTATTAGTCTTGCTTAGAATACTCAAAAACTTTAAGCTATCAAATTTCAGAATTTTCTGGGCACAATTATTTCAGTTCCAGCAAGACAGTACTAATCGAAAATCAGAATTTCGCCAAAATTCAAATGAGTGCTACACACTTCCTACTAAACTAAGACACACTATGACAACAGAAAAGAACACCTAACTACTTAAAACCTTGGCAATCATCCTCCCCGGCAACGGCACCAATTTGATGAACCCATGTCGTGTGAGTTCACAAAATAAACTAGGTTTGAAAATATAGCGTAGTAGCTCAACCTAGGTCATTCTTGTGAGGAGATTAATTTCCAAGTTCCTAAATAGTAAAGTGATAAAAATCCTTAAAGTTGTGAGAAATCATTTTGAGAATTTGATTTTTAAACTAATAAAGTAATATAAGCTAAAGCAATATTTTTGTATTTTTCAATTTTTAAAACAAAGTAGCAAAAGGAATTGAAATTAACACTAACAACAAAGTAAATTTAATAAACCAGAATAATAATGAAATGGAATTCCCTTGAGTTGGGGTTTTAGTCTTCGTTGCTTGCTAATGATATGAATTCCACAATATGAGTCAAGAGGATGGAACTAAGTTACCACTAGCTCCATACTTGCAATAATTATTTAATTCATTCTACGAAGCAATTAAATGAATACCACCAAATAATTCAGACTCAAGGAGATGAATAATCAACTTTCAATTCTAGCTTGTAATTACCATTACAACAATTCAAAACATTCAGTTTAATCATTTAAATCCACTTAACCAAGTTGGAATAAACAATTCAACCTACTCATAATATGAATCATACAAAGCTTAATTAATCAACTCCTAGCTCAACCACCTAGTTTATTCACTTGGCATAACAATCTAGATCACAATTGCATACTTAACCAAGCTACATAATCATGAACTAAAAAGAGAGCTTAAAGGAATTCCATTGAAGTTTAGAAGCTCAAACCATTACCCAACTCAAGGAAATCACCAAAGCTTAGCTACACATGGAGGAAGAGGATAAAGATTGATGAATGAAAGAGACAATAACCATCGGATTGCAGCAGCAACGTCACTCTTCAATTCTCTTCAAAATCCCTTCGGTCCAGCTGATCATTCACGTCTCTCCCATTTCCTTTCTTCATTTCCTTCGTCCACAATGTCGGCTCACTCTCTAATTCCTTCAATTCAGTCCAGTAGCTATTTCGGTCATCTCTCCTCTTCTTTCTTTCCGCTGCTGGCCCCCTTTTCTTATCTCACAGCCGCAACCCTCCTACTATTCTTTTCTTCAATTGATCCATTTCCCTCCTTTCGGTCCAATGCCTGCTTCTCAATATCACTTTTGTCCAGCCGCCTTTGTGGACCAGCCCTCTTATGTTTTTATTCTTCCATTCTCTCCTTCCACGGTCAGCATTTTTGTATTCAGTCCAGCTCATTTCCCTTCGGTTCAGCATTCATTTCAGCCCACTTATTTTTCTCTCAATTCACCCATGATGGCCCAGCTGTTGTAACGCTGCTCTTCCCTTTGTTTCATCCTCTTCGCACTCAATTCAATTCGGTCCAAACTAGCTCCCTTCTCATTTCAATTCAGCAGCCACTTAATACACAAATGGTCCCCACTTTCTTTTATTCATTTCTCTCTAGGTTAAATAAGTATTGTGCCATGCCATCACCTACAAAAATCCTTATTAGGGCTCTTGGCCTTATTAGTGATATGTTAAAAGTATAGGCCTAATTTAGATATTTCAACTGGATTTAATTAGAATTCTCCCTTTTAAGAACTTCTTAAAATAGTCAAGACTCAAAAACAATATATTACTCACTTTGTTCTTTTTTATAAGAAATAAATAAATCGATTTAAATTTTTCAAAATGAGGGTTAAAATAAGTTATTGGAGACAATAAATCTAAAAAAAAATATTTTTTCCTAAAAATGCCCTCGTTTAAATGGGACTTGGCTTCCCTCCTCTGCTCAGCCTTTCCACTTCCACTCCTCTTCTTTCCTACTAACCGTCTCAACCCTTAGATTGAAATTTGAGGGTCTAGATTTAATGTTTTATAACATTATTTTTAAAATATTTTTTATTGTGCTTTTATATTATTATGAATAAAATTTAACTGTTGGGATGTATTTATTTATTTTTCAATAATTTGGTATTTTATTATTAATTTTTATAAGATGTCCCCTCAAATTTTATTAGTAATGTTATAAAATATTAGTAATTTTCTATAATTTGCACTACTACAAGAAACACAATAAGTGACGCTTATTTTTTAGAATACTATGGTGCTTGGGAAGCACCATAACTTCCAGCGTCATAAAAACTTGCAATGTATAAGAAGTTTAACAAGAGAGAGTTGTAACTTCAAGCAAATACCTGAAAAAATATATAAGCATACATAAAACTACAAGCTAAGATTCATGACTGATGTTTAAAATTTTTTTAATAAAAGAAAATTATAATGCCAGTTGACGAAAGCTTCTATATTAAAAAAAAGACGTACAAGGGAGTTTCTAAAGGAGGAGACAAGAAGAAGAAAAAGTGGGAGACTAGGCTTTGTAGTGCCAACGGAAGTGGGGACCAAATGTTGAAGAAATATGGAGGAGGAGGAAATAAGAAACAAAAAAAAAAAGTGGGAGACTAAGGAAGCTTCTGCACTTGCCATCATAAAACTAGAGAGGAGGGAGTGGGGACAATACCATTGGTTGTTGGTGAAAATAGAGAGGAAGGAGTGATAAAGGATTTAGATGATGTTGCAGATCTAGATCTAAAAATGAAAAAGGGCTTTGGGCAGCTACCGACCCTTTATTTTTCTTAAGAAAAATTAAAGGCCTTGTGTGGCAGGGGCAGCAGCAAGCGCTATAGCTAACTCTTCATTTTTTTTAATAAAATAATAAAGGCCTTTTATGGCACTTGCTTAGGTAAGTGCCACACAAGCCTATACATTAGTTGTGACACTTTTAATAGCAAGTGCCACAGGCTTTTTTTTTTTTTTCAAAAACAATTATCTATGGCACTTCTTTAAAGAAGTGCCATAAGAGGGGCACCATTAAATCCCTCTTTTGTAGTAGTGTTGGTATTTTAGTTGTAATTTTTATTCATCTCATACACCGCAAATAAAATAATTCCAACTACTCTTTATTTTAATGCAAGATAATTTTAACAAATGTCTCTCATAATGATTTCACCACTAATAACTCTCACTGACCATCCAACACGCTATTCAAAAACACAATCAGTTATCATATGAGACTAACTAAGAAACATTTCACACACCACGAGTATTTAAACTCCAAATGCTCTAAATTCGAACCCATGATAATTTTAATAGGGGGATGACATTGATACCATATATATTGCTTGCAAGATTATGCAGAACAAAAAATTTAAAATTTCTATTCAATTAGATGATGAATATGACTTCAAAAATGGTAAATGCAAAAGGTGCCTCAAGAAGAAGAGAGATAGGGGACAATTAGGTTATTTATTAAAATTTTGACACTAACCCTCACTCTCATCCAAGTAGAAGGTGCTTTTATTTTTCATCACGTGAAGTATTACTAGCATGTGTCATTTCTAATTAGGAGATTGATACCATTTATTGCTTTTCTGATACCAAATTACATAACAGAATTTTGGAATTATATTTCCAAGAATTTCCCTTACTTCAACGTTGAGTTTGAGGAGTTTTCAATCTTAATTATGTGAATCATTATAATTACCTTCATATGTCATTCCTAATTAGAAGTTTGATACTACTAATTACTTTTTTTCATACCAAATCAGATAACGGTATTTTGAAATTCTATTTCCAAGCATTTTCCTTACTTCAACATTGAGTTTGAGGACCTTTTAGTCTTGATTACAATGCGTATTACACGCATGTGTCATTTCTGATTAGAAGTCTGATATCGCTAATTGCTTTTCTGATACCAAATCACATAACTGTATTAAATAATTCTATTTCCGACCATTTTCCTTACTTCAACATTTAGTCTGAGGAGGCTTTATTTATTAATCACAAATTATTGTGTCATTTCTAATTATGAGTTTGATATCACTAATTGCTTTTCTGATACCAAATCATATAACTGTATTTTGGAACTTAATTTTCAACTATTTTTCTTACTTCAAAGTTGAGTTTTAGGAGCTTTTATCCTTCATCATGTGAATTATTACATCCAAGTGTCATTCCTAATTAGAATTATTACATGCATGTGTCATTCCATCAAATGTAATGAATTCATCAATAAACTGAAAATTTATTCCATTAAAAATAAAATAAATAAATAATATAGTAATAGTAATTTATTTCAATGACATCCAAACTTACTCTTTTAGTGTCATTTCCATAAAGCTACCATCATTTTCAAAGCTATTTAGGCTAAATGCTGCAGAAGAAATAATCCTAGCATCCTCCGCTGCATCATGACTTTTACGCTTACCCCAAGATAAAGAATCTTCAATTTTAGGCGCCTTTATTTCAGGTTTAACCTAATATCTTGGAGGATTAAGAAACAAGGGGTTGCATCTAAATCAAGTGCAGAGGCAAAATACAGAGCTATGTCACAATCCATACAAGAAGTTGCCTGGATACTTTAGGTAATTAAGGAAATTGGCATTGCCATGACATTACCTATGAAACTTTGGTGTGATAATAAAGCAACGCTTCATATAGCGTTGAATTCTGTGTTCCATGAGGGGACGAAGCATATTGAGATTGACTATCACTTCATTTGGGACAAGATTAAAGAAAATGTTGTATCTACAGGATATGTGCGATCGGACGACCAGCTACCAGATTCTAACAAAAGCGTTGACTGGGATACGAGTTGAGTATCTTTGTAACAAATTGTGCATGATTAACATATATGCTCCAACATGAGGAGAAATGTTAAGGAAATATTCTATCATTAGTATTAAATCAATTAGCATTATTAGCGGAATTGATTGACCTTTATAATTCCCTCATTTAGGAGCAATTAATACCTAGGCTTCTTACTCTTTGTATATATATAGCACCTTCCTGTGAAAAGAGTATACACAATTCCTTTAGTATTCAGATACTTTTGTTACAGAGTTAAACTTAACATTGTTCTATTTTGGGTTAAGGTGCTTAACTAACCATGAATTATTTTCAAAAGTGCAAAAATAACCATAAACTATTTTTTGGAGCAAAAGTAACCGTGAACTATATAAAATGGAGCAAAACCGTTAATACCATTAACAGTCAACACACACTTTAACATCATAATTAGCAGTCAACATTTTTTATTTTAAGGAGCAAAATCGTTAAAACCCTTAAAATAAAAAACATTGACCGTTAATTATGATATTGAAGTATGTGTTGACCATTAATGGTGTTAACGATTTTGCTCCATTTTACATAGTTCATAGTTACTTTTACTCCAAAAAATAGTTCATGGTTATTTTTGGACTTTTGAAAATACTTTATGGTTATTTAAACATCTTAACGCTTCTATTTTATAGCAATGTATCTTATTAATATTATATATATTTACTTATATCACGCACATCATTAGGACAGTTGCTAAGATTCTATAAGGCCAAGTTTTTTTTTTTTTGAGCAAGCACAATTCAGATATTAAAAATATTATATTGTAAATATAAATAAATTTTGTATCTAATTACCGTGTGTGTGTGTATCAACGGACATCAGTGGGACAGTTGGTAAAATTCTATGAAGTTAAGTAACTTTTGTAAAATAAGGGCATAATCTGACAATATAAAAGAAAGATCAGTCTAGTGAAACAATTGTGAGCAAAGGAAGATGCTTCAAATTTTATAAAACATAAGCACATGCTGTTATTGAACTCCTCCTTACCATCAATAATATGCATACAATTAAACCCCGCTTCAGTCCAAACCCAACGTAGCAATATGAATAATGTTTAGAAATAGAATTGCGTAATCCTTTTTAACTTGTATGAATGAGCTTTATGAATAATGTTTAGAAATAGAATCGCGTAATCCTTTTTAACTTGTATGAATGAGCATCTTTGCATCGTGATGCTTCCACGCACTTTTAGTTTTATCAACTGCATGTGATACTGTAGTATCAATTTTAGGGGCGGCAATAAGTTAAAATTTTTGAAAAAAATAATAGGTTAGATAGTGATCAACAGCTGCATCCATTTTCTTACCTCACAAATTAGGAAACCAAATTTCAATCTAAAGTCATATATATAAAAATTACATTGCTACGAAGTCTTACCAAATTGTAATCAACATTACATTACATTCTATTTCCAATATTGGATTCACATTTATTCTACCCATCAAAATAGGTGAAGAGCATAAAAAATAGTCTACTACTGAAGCAACGAAAATAATGATTTAAAGACTAGATCATGATTAACCCATAATTGAACTTGTCATAATTAATGTAATATATTTCTAATTTTATAGCTTACATATATAAAATCTGGAAGACTTAAAGATAATATTTTATACAATAGTATTTAGAAAATTAAATTTTTTTACTATTTTATAATCAAACATTATTTTATTAGAGTAAACAAAATTCAAAAACAAGAATGTGAGAGGTTTTAAATCTCAAAAAATCTTATATAAAATTTCAAATTTCAAAAATATATTTAAAAATTCATAAATATTTTACAAGTTTAATAAAAAATAAAATAATACATATTTAATATTTCTAAAACGTATATAATTATTTTAAGAATTATAGGTTTATAATATATGCATATATCCATATTTTTTGCACATTTTTTTCATTAATTATTTTTTTCAATGTTTATAATATATAGATATTCATAAATATAACTTAGAAATCAGGTCAGGAAAATAAATATAACTTGAAAACGCTATTTAAATATTTTGAAAATAAAAAAATTATGACCAATTCTGTTTCTCAGTTCGCCAAATTGGACCAGACACTGACTAGGCCAGTTCTCAAATCTAATTTTTTAATCATAGATCTTAATAAATTAAAGTAATTTTTATTAATTAAAAATCATAAATTCAAATTTCATAAAATTTACAGGAAATAATTTAGGTGACTCCATGTGAATGCTTAGTAATTTATTTAATATATATATATATATATATTGAGATTGCTTTTAATTTGTTAAATTAAAGTTTACTTACACTGTGTTTTGCTGGATAGGGGGGAGGGGAGGGACGTAGAGAATCACGAGGTCGAGGAGGAGCGGCTGTTAAGAACTTTGCTTAGCCTTCAGAAAGAATGGCACTTCCGTCTTTTGGTCATCAATCATCACTCATCAATGGAAGCAAGAACAGCGGACTTCTTCGCCAAAAAGCCCTGTCCTTGGGATATAGGCGTGCCAGATACTCTTTACCGTCCCAGCTGTTTTCTTCGGTCTTAAATATAAGATTTAATTAAATTTATTTAGAAATATTAAGAAAATCAATTAAAGTATTTTTAAATGTTTCTATTTATCATTTTTTTAAAAACTATTTTCTCTAACTTATAAACTGATATATAATATAATAAATAATAACACATAATATATGATATGATTAAATAATTTATTTAATTTCCTTAATCTTTCTAAAGAAAGTCAACTAAGTACTATATGTAGTACTGGAGGTAGTACAAGAGTTCGTTGACTTCTATTAGAAATATCAAGGAAGCTAAATAAACTAGATTACAGTATTTATATTTATCGTTTTTTTTAAACTAATTTGTGTAACTTGTAAACTGATATATAATTTAATAATACCCAAACATATGCTAAGATTAAGTGCTCCATTTAGTCCATAATATAGGACACTTTAACTAATTCATGGGAAATAAGAAGTGACAATTAATTCATTAATTATGTCTTAAATTAAAATTTTTTCCCCACTTTTACCCTTATTGAAAATTGTGTGTGAAAATTTAATGAATGAGCAAAATTGAAAATAAGCATTAATTATAAGGATAAAACTGAAAAATGTACATTAATTATTTTATAAGTGACTTATATTTTAAACTGAGTTATTCTTTTAAAAATACCCTATATTAATGATCGTAGAAAGTAATTTATTTTATTTATTTTAATCGCTAAAAAAAAAGTTAATTGGCTTTTTTATTAAAACCCGGAAGTTGTAATTTCTAGAAATCTCCAACAAGATGCAGGTGTAGGTCACCTAGTTTTTTACTTCGTGCGCCACTTGTTTTGTTGTCTTTTTCATTGTACTCCCTCTTATTCTAAATATAAGATAGAGTTAATTTCTTTTGGAAAGGTTAAGGAAGCGAAATCAATTACTTAATTATATTATATGTTATATATTATTAGATTATATATCAGTTTATACGTTAAACAAAATAATTTAGAGAAAAATGACAAACATAAATATTTTAAAATAGTTTAATTAACTCTTTTAACATCTCTAAAAAAATTAACTCTATCTTATAATACTCCATCGGAAGTGATGCCAACCACCTGCTGGGTGGGTTAAGATTAATACGGATGGACCTTTCTTCTCGCTATCTCCTGGAAAAGCATGTGGTGGAATTATACGTGATGTGAAAGGAGACTTTATGGAGGCTTTTTTGTTTAGAGGTGACGATGGGGGCGCCCTTACTGCCGAACCATGGGGGTGCCTTCATGGTTTAAAACTTGGTTGGGATTTGTTTTAACGAAATTTAGTGTACCGACTCTACTGATAAGGCGATCAATATGATGAGGAATGACACGAATGAAGCAAGGTATGGAAATCGGAATGGATATTGAACTGACCGAGATATTGGGTTAAAGATTAATGATTTAGACCAAAATCAATTAAAATATATATATATATATATACACTTTAAATATTTATGCATACCATTTGAAAAACTATATAAGATTTTTTTCTAACTAATAGTTCAATATAAACCTAATATCCACAAAAATATCATTAAATACATAAGAATTTTTCTCTAACAAATACAAAACAACAAAAGTATTCCACAATCCTTTTAAAACTCCTTATAAATAAAAAAATTTCAGGAAAATAATTTTTTAAATACAGTCAAAATCACATCGTTTGACGCATAAAAAGTTTAAAAAAAACTTGGGCCAACTTGTGATCAGGCAGGGTTACCCCAAGTCAACCCGGGTCGCCCGAGTCAACTCTACCCAATTTTCCTACCCTCAACCAAATCAGTTAGATATGCAATTCACTGATTTTCGATTTGAACCGGCCGATCTGATCCAATTTTCAATACCAAGAAATGAAGCTCATGCTGACAGAAGTATTATAGAAGAAGCTAAATAGATGTTGAGAAGGGATTGGAGCGCCACTATCAGCTACTCGTATTAGGCGTTGGGCTAATGAAGCTGCTGATTGTTCGGCTAAATCATGCTTATCGTCCTGGCCGGGATTTCATGGGCTTTTCGAGTGCCTCGCACGAGTGGAACGAATTTTGCATTGTGGCTACCTCTTTGTGTGAGAGTGTGTGGGTATATATAAAGAATACTCCCTCGGTGTTATTTATAAGACTCAATTTAAATTATCTTGATATTTTTTATGAGAGCTTGATAAGAATTGTTTGAGCAATTAATGAGTTTTTTTTCTTTGTTGCCCCTCGTTAATTATATGTATTACATTAATTAAAAGGTTTATGATACTTATATTTACTCTATTTATCTCTCTTACAGGCTCCTCATAAATAAGGGCATAATAAAAAAAATTTATTTTAGACATACTTATTATTTTAAACTAATTTAGCCGCTTTCCTAAATAGTATAATTCGTTATCGAGTTCTTATAAATATAACCGGGAAGTATATGCATAAGCCTAAACACATATTTAATGGTATGTTTTGCTAGTAAAAATGATTATCTTACCTATTGTATTCTATGATATTATTTCTTCTGTTTTATTTATAAGAGCTTATAGTCGAATTACATGGTTTAAAAAAAAGGTTAAAATTAATTAAAAATAATAAGTATATTTGAGATTTTTTTTTCAAGTATGTCCTTACTTATTAGGGACAATTGTAACCAAGAGAAATAGACTAAATATAAGTATCACCATCTTAATTAATGCAATATTTATAATTAATGAGTGACAAAATGAGAAAAAATAAACTCATTAAATGTTCAAACAACTCTTGTCAAACTCTTATAAAAAGGATCAAGTTAATTGAAATTTTAAGCTCTTATAAAAGAAACCCGAGGGAGTATACGACAAGAAACATTTGATTATGCTCTCCCCTTCCATTATCCCAAGGACAGGTTTCGGTGCCATGGTGTTTAACTACTTCAAAAACTTGAAGCCAATGTTGTGAGAACTGAATTGAACGAATTGGTCGAATCGGTTCAACGATCACTCACCCTGATAAACGGCCTGATTTCATGCTTATAACAAATTTGAGGCAGTAAACCGGCTAGCGAGCTGGAAATCGAACTACAATAACGATTACATAAAACTATCTACAAGTTATAGTAAGTAATGCAGAAGGTCCGGGCAAAAAAAACGTATTGCAGAAGGGGAGGTCTTTTTATGTTCTCCGCCTGAGTTTCTTAGTTGTTTTATCAGGTGGGACATAGGAATGTAGTCTAGTTATGTTTCTGTATTCCATCAAAAAGATATCTACTAGTTAAAAGTGAGATAGAAACAGCACAATCACCCTAATTGGAGTTGTTTCGTCCGATCAAAGGGCTCCCAATCTTTCAAGAAGTTGGCAACGGCTTGTTTCTGCACATACACTGCCTCATAACAGCGAGGTCGGTACATGTCTTCCTCCGCTTGATGGAGCATTCCTCTAATGACATTCAGGCCAAAATTGCTATTGACATGCTTCTCATCATCGATAACATGGACATATCCGTTGTTGAGTCCAAACTCAACATGGAAATAAGGGAAATGTTGAGGAATAGAATTCCTCAATCCCTTTTCACTCGTATCAATGAGTTTTTTTGCGTGGTGCTGACTCCACTCATCTTCAGCCTCATCAATGGCCTGTGAAACCATGAGTTGACAACTTTAAAAATGAGATATCCAACTAGAGATGAATCAAATTATATGATACATACAAAATGCATGCATGCATAATATAGAAACCAATAAAAATAATCTCAAGCATAATCCGGAAAAGACAAACAAAAAAAGGTATATGATCACGGCACAAAGAAACAAAAATTACAGATTCTACCAGTATTAAAGGGCTATTGACCACTGTTGGCCTGAAAAACGGGCTATTGATCACAGAGGACAGTATCATCCCACTCCTAATACCGAATACCACAAAAAATAAAGAAACTCCAATGGGATAGCACTTTTTGCACTCTAATTGAAAATGGCCCGTGCCATGGTGTCAAGATATGGTACTACACAAAGTTGTTTGAAATCTAACCTTCTTAAAGTATAAAGGAGCTGTTCTGGCAACATCTTTAGGTAAAGGTATGCACTCAATCATGCAATGACGGCGTTGTTGTGCTAACTCAATCACAGTTTCGAGAAAAATTAACTCCTTCCCTTGCTTTGCAAACATCATAATTAAACATTTCTTGAAGTTGCGAACTTCAATCCATACATCCTCATCGACGGATCTTGTAGCTGATTCATGCTGTCAAGTGTAGTAGATAAATACAATTTTAGAGTTGAAAGGTAAATAATGTCATTTGTTTTTTTTTGCCAAGAAACATAATTCATTCATACTATAATCTGTTCTACACCAGACCAACGATAATCATAAAACAACAATGCAAATAACGATCCTACACTATCACTACACTACCATAACTAAAACATTCTAAAAATCAACTAATCAGGTTCCCTTGCAATGTTCTTCGCATCCTTCTCCAGCAGGTTCCTCAGCTACACCGGTGGCCATGCAGCCCAATCAAACGGGCAAGATCCACCCAAAGAAGCTCTAGCAACCCAATCGGCTACCAGATTCGCTTTCCTGGAAATCCACACACAAGAATGGTTCCCTATTAGGTTCCTTGAATTCTGAATATTCTCAAGGATAGTCAGACTCCTCCAATCATTTGGATTCGTCTTCTTGATCAGACAATTTATTAACACCTGATTATCCGACTCAAACTGGACATCTACCAACTGGTTATCTTGGGCATACAATACCGCATCTAGAAATGCTAGACCTTCTGCCATTAAGGCTGAACTAGCATGGACAATGCATGCACTTCCATCCAATAACCAACCATTAGAGTCCCTTACCACAAATGCTATGGCTGCTCTATTTTCCATTTCCAACAATGCACAATCTGAGTTAATTTTAATGCTATTACCTTCTGGAGGCTGCCAAGTGTATAGCTCAGAATTTTCGGCCTCCCTTGGGGTAGTTGTCTGGTTCTCCACATTGCTCCATCCCTTGGCCTCCCAAAATTCTGCCAGAAGCCTGCTAGCCTGAGAGAAAGCAAATATTGGGTCAGGTTCCACATTCTCAAACAAGAAAGCATTACGAGATTTCCACACTTGCCAAAGAGTCATAGTTACTAGAGCCTTTTGCCATTGAGAGAGGGTATTTTCACTGAAACAGTTTGCTATCCATTGATGTATATTAAAGTCAGTCCCATCCTCTATTTTTAACGATAAATTGCTCCCAAACCACACCATTTTGGCCCAATTGCAGAAAAAGAAAAGATGCTCTCTTGATTCAGCTTTTTGTTGACAAATTAAACATAGATCAGCTGGGCAGCAATTTCTTTTTGTAAGATTTTTTAGAGTAGGCAGAGCATTTGACATCAATCTCCACAAAAAGTTTTTGACCTTTGGTGGAACTTTCAGGTTCCAAACCTCTTTCCAGACTATCCTATGAGGATTAGATGATGAAGTAGGGATGTTTTCAGATCTTCTCAAAGTCCTCTTTGCAACCTCATAACCTTCTTTTACAATGTAAAATGTTTTCTTGCCCCCAACCCATACCCATCTATCTTCCCTATTACTTGTAGCCACAATAATTTGTCTAATAGCCTCCCTTTCCTGCTCTGTGATCCATCCCTCAATTGGCCATAAGTCCCATCTTCCCTCTCTTCTAAGATCTGCTACTCTTAATTCCCCTAAGGCTTCATGAGGACACTCTGACCATAACTTTTTCCCCGGTAATTCCCCTAACCACTGATCTCCCCATACTTTGGTTGTTCTCCCATCGCCAATACTTCTAACAACCTGATTCTCTAAGACACTCCTTCCTTCTACAATACTCGACCAAAGCCATGAAGGAGTCCTTCCCCTTTTAGCCTCTAAGAAAGAACATTTAGGAAAATATCTGGCCTTGAGTAATTTAGCCCAAATTTGATTAGGATAAGAAGGATTCTCCACCCTAGTTTTGCTAATAAAGCGAGATTAAATGCTTCAAAATCTTTAAACCCCAATCCCCCTTCATATTTACTTCGCCTCATTTTTTCCATAGATACCCAGTGAATTTTCCTTCCTTCTCCTTCCCCCTTCCACCAAAATCTCGACACTAGACTGTCTAACCTTTTAAGGACTGTTTTGGGATACATGAAACATGACATAGAGTACACTGGGATTGAATTAGCAACATATTTGATCAATACCTCTCTCCCGGCCTCAGATAATAAATTCTTCCTCCACCCTTGGGTTCTATTCTCCATTCTATCCAACACAAAATTGAGCGCTTGAGTTTTGGATCTTCCCCAGATGATTGGCAACCCCAGGTAGTTACCCGGAACATCAACTGCATGGATTTGAAAGATGTGTCCAATTTCCTCCCTCAGGATATCTGATGTATTTTTAGAAAAGAATAAACATGATTTCCCAAAGTTAATTTTTTGACCTGAGGCTTTGCAATATTCATCCACAATATCTTTCAGATTCCTGCAGTATTCCGGCTTAGCTCGAAGAAAGAGGACCGAGTCATCTGCGAAGAAGCTGTGGGTGATGTCTGGGCAGCCCCTAGCAACTGTGATACCCCTTAATTTCCCCGCTTCTCTATCCCGAGTAATTAGTTTAGACAAGACGTTATGAACCAGAATAAACAGATACGGAGATAAAGGATCACCCTGTCTCAGGCCTCTCTGGGGGGTAACATTGGCCACTCTCTTACCTGATAGCATTATCGAAAACCTAACCGACTTCAGACACCCTAAAATCCTTTCTACCCACTTCTCATCAAATCCCATCTTCAGCATTGTTGCACTTAGAAAGTCCCACTCTACCCTATCAAAGGCCTTATTCATGTCTAATTTGATTGCTACTTCACTAAGACCCTGATTTTTGTTCTTCATGTGGTAGAAAGTTTCGTGCACAATGACTATATTATCCTGAATTAATCTACCCGACACAAAGGCCCGTTGACTCTCGTCAATTACTTTCCCTAACAAAGGTCCCAATCTGTTAGCCATCACTTTAGAAAATATTTTATAAGAAAAGTTACACAGGCTAATGGGTCTATAGTCGCTCACTGTTTCAGGGCACTCGGTTTTTGGAATTAGGACCAAATCAGTCATATTAATGGGATCTAATGGACAACCATATTGAAAAAATTTAGTAACAAGCTCACATACCTGCCACCCAACGACGTCCCATGCTTTTTGGTAAAAGAGTCCTGTAAAACCATCCGGACCCGACGCCTTTTGGCCTCCCATTTGGTGTACTGCCCTCTGAACTTCTTCAGGAGTAATTTCAGCCAGTAGGAAATTGTTGTCTTCTTCATTAATCACCTGATCCACACAGTTCAGCACCCTCGTAAAATCCCTTGAACCCGTGGCTGAGAATAGGGATGAGTAAACGTGTGCAAATTGATCTCCGATATCCCTTTCTTCCGTAAGCCATTCATCATCATTCCCCTTTATCTTAGTGATCATGTTCCGGTTTCTTCTTCTTATGGTAGTCATGTGAAAAAACTTTGAATTCTTATCCCCACATCTCAACCACTCTACTCTGGATTTCTGGGCCCAGTAAAGCTCTTCCTGTTCCCAAAGATCGCCTATTTTCTTTTTTAGTTCAGCAATTTCTGCAGCTTTTCTCGGAGACCAATCAGCATCTATGCATACTTGCACTTTTGTCATTAGGAGATTAATTTCCTTGTGCCCATTCTTGAATTCTCTTCTTCCCCATACTTTGAGACCCTCTCTTAATTTATTCAGACTGTTCACAAAGCCAGAAAGATCTACATTACCCTCGTCCCTCCCCCAATTCTTTTTAACAACGTCCAATAAATTTGGATGATTAACCCATCGAGCATCAAATCTGAAGGGAGGGGGAGTTCTCACCTCTCTATGTTCATACTCGATTAATGAAGGGTAGTGGTCTGACCCGATTGGTTCCAGCACATGTCCCTGTCCATTCTGAAACATAGACCTCCATTGCATATTGACTACTGCTCTGTCTAACCTTTCCCTAATGAACTCAGCACCATCACGATTATTTGACCATGTGAATCTGCTCCCAGAGAAATGCAATTCCATTAAATCACAATTAAGCATGAAATTTCTGAACCTGTCTAAGTCCCTTTGCGCACACTCTCGGCCACCTTCTTTGTCTGAGGAATGCAACAACTCATTGAAATCCCCTAATACAATCCATGGATACTCTGGACCTGGGTTAAGTCCCTCTAACTCCATCCACCATCTCAGCTTGGACGCTAAGTCAGTTGGTCCATAGATAAGACTTATGTTCCCTACCATTTTGCCTTCAGCTTGCACCTCTTCTAAATGAATTATATGTCTACTCACATACCCCACTCTGAGTTGTATTTCTTCTTTCCACCACACTGCTAGGCCTCCAGATCTCCCAATTGGCTCAAAATAATTCCCGAAGTCATACTTGAGTTTTTTCCTGATCTTCTCAATTTTACTTCTCTTCATTTTTGTCTCCGATAAGAATACAATTTTTGGTTTCATCTTTCTGCACTGGAACTTCAGGTTACGAACTGTCAGGGTAGTTCCCAATCCCTGACAGTTCCAACCTAAGCAATTCATGGCTGCTTGGTGGCTGTCCCAGGCCAGCCACCACACCTTTCCTCTCTCTTATCATCTGAACCCTCTTCCATTTCCATCGTAGCATCCCCTTTGACCGACTCCCCACTTGGTACAATTTGAAAATTAGAAGGATTTTCCAAGAACAGCGCCTTCCTGATTTTCTTACGGCTTTTGGCAAAGCTCCTAGGACTGTTTCCAATATTAAAATGCAGATTTCCGTCATACCTGAAGTTAAACGGGTTCGATCCCTCTTCCTCTGCCCATCGTAGAAGCTCCGTCACTGCTGCTTCTCTTTTCTCAGCACTCTTAGGTGATTCCTTCTTGTGATCTTTTCTGCGTTTGCCCAGCGGTGAGTCCTCCAGAGCATCTGCCTTCCTTTTCAGTTTGACATCTCGAATTCCAGCAGTTAATTCTCCAATTTCGATGCTTTGGAATGGCACTATCGCCCTTATATTATTTCCATTCTACTCATCCTCTTCTGCCAGTTCTACCCAGTAATTTTGTTGGGCTTTAAGCATTTTTTCCTGTCTGGCCCGAATAGCACTATCAGACCCATTAACTTTCTTTAGCAGTTGGTCCAATACACTTTCCCCAGCTTTCTCGCCACTCGAGTGGGCCTCCCATACTGAGCCCAATTTAATTTGGTCCTCCACGTGTTTGCATATGCCTTCCGTCCACACTCCCTTTTTCCTCACCAAATTTAAGGAGTTTCCCGCCATCTTTCTAACCAGCTGGGTCCCACCTTTCATTTTGCCTCTCTCCTCTGACATTTGAGCATCCGACCCTTCCCCCCATTCCGTGACAGTCTGCATTTTCCACAATTTTCTAGGAATGTGATCATGGCTTTCTCCTTCCTCACGCATCCCTCTCCTTTCCGGTGACCTCTATTGATTCCGACCTTCCTGCATTTTCCCTTGATCCCTTAATGCTTGGGCACACAACGTTCCGTCGTACCCTCGCATCACTCCTTGAGCCACAAATTCCATTGTTTCATCTTCACATACTCTTCCTTCATGTCCTAACTTTCCGCAGTTGAAACAGAACCTGACCAGCTTCTCGTACTTTACCTGTATCCAGACGTCTTCCAAATTATCCGGTCTAGGGGCATGAAAGCCAGGTACCAAAGGTTTCTCAATATCGACTTCGACCCTTGCTCTGGCGAAATTTCTATTCACATATCTTCCTTCCTCTGGATTTTCTATTTCTACTACTCTACCCACTTGGTTAGCCATAAGATAAATGTTCTCCACCATTCGCCCTTCTAAAGGAATATTATGAAACTGCACCCAGAATTCGCATGAGTTGATTGTCACTTCATTATCACTCAAAAAGGCTTTCCTTCTTTGCAAGCACAGGATATTATTCCGAACAATCCATGGGCTATCTCGTAAAATCCTGTTCGCCTCCTCCGGATCTTTAAATGTGAAAGAGAATAAATTAAACCCTATCATTTTCACATCCAGGTCACCCGAGACCTTCCATGCTGCTCTGACTGAGTCCCTCACTGTCACAAATCCCATTTTAGTACTCGACACTACCTTGCCCATTAGTTTGCACACTGTCTCTGGTTTTTCAGATGGCTTTTTCCATTGGAGTTTGACGTCTAACCGGCCTCTGTTAGCTAATCGACTTCCAGTTCCAATAAGACCCCTGTTATCCATCGCCCTTTTCTTCTCAGCACTCCGGCCGAACACCACGGTGGTGACAGGGAAATACCCTAGTTAACACTCTCACTTGGGAGAAAACTCATTTGTGGCGTCTTGACACCGGCCAGCCTTTACCTTTTTTGGCCCTAAATAATGTCATTTGTTACTACAATACTGTCTTATTTACAAGATCCGGAAGCTCAAAACTCAGTTCACCATATTTCAATTAACGTCACAGTTACAATGGACAAACAAGATAACTAAGTTCAGATTATAAAACTCGATGTTGCTTTCACTTTTGACAGCCCCAAGTTGTCGTCCTTGTGACTACGGTCTTATCCAAGACTTTTGTTCTTCCGCATCCTCTCTATAAAGAAGGATAGTTCAAATCTTTAAGGATGGCCATTTGCTTCAGATGCTTTTTCAACATAATTAAATAATCTTTTTATCATACATAGAAAAACGTGACCACGTCATTATTGAGTATTAAGACAATCACTTGGCCAAAAAAAAGAAAAAGAGTATTAAGACAATTGATGATTCAAAACAGAAAAAACCGTATGTTGCAGATAAAAAGACCAGAAGCATACTGACATTAAAAAGTAAGCTCACCTGAATGGGTAAAATGCAACAATGACCGGGCACCACAGGCTTCCACTTTGGCAACATTAGATATGTGTAGTTTGCAATTGAAATCACGAGATGCATGGGGCGATCTGGATTATCCAAGCAAAAGAGGCAACGCTCTTGTTGGGTCAAAATCTGCTTTCCATGATCATCACTCTTTCGGCTCTTTTTGCTGGGTCAAAATGGAAAATGTCAACAGCAACTTTAAGTGCTAAAGATAATTGAGATTGAGTTTCAAAATAGGGAAATACCTGCATGAACTTCCTTTAGTTCTTGGACAGATTATTTCATCTTGATTCCCCTGCTTTGTGCTCATACTCTTTGCCTACAAAAATAACAGAAGATGAAAAAATGATGAAATCAAATTATCTCTGGTCCTAAAGGATGTGCTGGAGATGACATTATGAAGGTATAAAAACAAGCCTAGATTAGAGGTAACATTTTTTCAACTTACCAATAATTTATCGGCTAGAGAACGTTACCTTTAGCTCTTCAATAGTAAAATTTCTCACGACATTTTCCTGAAGAACTCCATGAAGATCATTTTTCCTCTTGGATTCATCGTCTGCTGCAGAAATTCCAGAATACTCAGCTTCCACAGATTGAGTTTTCCGTTTCCCCCAATATAAATAATTTTGAGGCTTCATTCTACGGTGACGGACTGATATGACAAATTATGTAATCTCTACAAGACTCTGTAAAATGAGCAAAGAAAGATAATATAAGCCACTGGTAAATTATAAAAGAAAATTTCAAAATGTTTGCCGAGATTTGCACGAGTAAAAACTCCAGAAGCATTCACATAACTTGCGCATGAAAATAAGATTTTGTAATTGAATTACAAAATCAATACGGATTTACAACATTAAATTAGCCAGTGACTTCTCCAAGATCAACATGGTTGTCTATTATGAAGCAAGACACATGATCCTAACTGCGGAAACTCATCACACTCCTTCAAAGGAGAATACATTCGAGATATGGATTGATTCCATGCTGCACTTGGAACAATATTTCAAAAAATTCTACCAATTAATATAATATGATCCCAATAACAGTATGGCACAACTTGATTTAATTTAGTCCTAAGTTTGCCTTTGATTGCTTCCTA
Source organism: Inga leiocalycina (assembly GCA_963242795.1). Taxonomy (NCBI): domain Eukaryota; kingdom Viridiplantae; phylum Streptophyta; class Magnoliopsida; order Fabales; family Fabaceae; genus Inga; species Inga leiocalycina. The sequence goes on along the minus strand of OY725330.1, from coordinate 58,396,966 downwards.
GGGAGAAACGTCAGTTTAGATAACTTTAACAGCAAGTATAACGTTATTTTTCACAATAACCCAGTCCCTAAACAAGTAGGGCAACACCTACAATTCAAAATTAAATAGAGCATCCCAACGCCAAGATGTCAAATCGAACACAGTCAACTTCTCTTCTCAGAAGAGTGTGTTTTTATATAAAAAAAAAACGGGAAACAGTTTGCCAGGAGGCTAAAAAAACAATAACTAATGTTCTCTATTACTCAGGTCTTACTCGGGCAAGTAAATAGCAATTGAATATCAAAACGGCATAAATGATCAAAATAATAAAAACAAAACACAATATAAGTTACCCCTATTCTCTTCCACAAGAATTCACTGTAAAACACCCAACCACTTTGAAAAATGAAGTCTAATTTAGATTTAGAATACTACAAATAAAGGTCCAAAGATAGAGGGGTTTAACCAATGCCACAGAAACAAAGAACGCACAGCATTATTTTAATTTGTGAAGAAAAGGGGGACATTAAAAGCATTTAAGAAATAAGAAATCAGTGGGTGTAGAAGAATGACACCTCACCTCTCTTCTCCAGATGAAGATGCGGATCTGGGAGACCGGGGGGCGACGGCGAAGAGGACACGGAGGCCGACGGTGAAGAAGACTTAGGCGAGGATGATCGGCGACAAGCGAATGATGGGGCCACGAATAATCACGAACGGCGAGAGGACGGCGAGATGCGTCGAGGACGAGAACGGTTAACGACAGAGGAACTACAGAGGAATGGAGAGAGCGGCGGCTGAGTGCTTAGAGCCGGGAAAACGGGCCGAGCCCGTCGGGCCGGCCCTTTTAGGCCCTGGCCCTTCAAGGGCCGGGCTTATAAATTATAGCTTTAAAAGGAAGTCGGGCCTAAAAGGGCCGGCCCTGTAGGGCCTCGGGCTTATAAGGGCCGGCCCTGGAGGGCTTCGGGCCGGCCCTTTAGGCCCGTTTATTTTTTATTTTTTATACTTGGAAATGAATTATATTACATTTTTGAATTACCTTATTGAATGTATATGTCACTCTGTCCTTATATTGTATAGAGTATGATTTTTGAGTATATTGTTTTGTCTAATTGAATCATATTGTGATTTTTGAGTATATTGTCCTACCTATTTAGACTAAAATCATATTATATACTATTCTGCCTGATAGAATATGATTTTTGATGGAGGTTGTGATTATTTGACTACTTGAACCTACTGCTCAAAGTGAAACACAATCAAATGTTTTTGAAATTGATGATAGTGCCGAAAAAGGTGAAAATGATAGTTGTCATACTCATGTTGTTTAGATGTTAGAGTATTTAGCTTCTTGCCTTCTTATACTTTGGCCTTTGTGTAAGTTATTTATGGACATGATTTTACCTTTGATTATACATTAGTAACTGTGTTTGTTTGTTGCAAGAGACGTATTATTTAAACCTTAATGTTGACAACATTTATGTATTAAATTAGAACTTTAATCGTTGTTATTTACTAATTATATCTCTCTGGGAAAAAACATAGGAAAAATAGTTAAATATTGTGAAAAGGATTTCTCGGCCCTGCGGGCCGGCCCTGGCCCTGATGCTCTCGGGCCGGGCCTTGAAAAACTGCAATTTTTCTGACCCCGAGCCCTTTAGGGCCGGCCCTGTTAGGCCCTGGCCCTTCAAGGGCCGGCCCTGTAGGGCCGGGCCGGCCCTGATTCCCAGCTCTATGAGTGCTCGAGTGTGTGTGTGAGAGGCGGATTGAAAATACAAAAGTTAAATTCCGATCAAAAAAAAAAAATACAAAAATAAAATACAAAAGTTAAATTAAATACTGCTCGTGTATATTGGACTAATTTGATCTTACGGAAAAATTAGTTGGATTAATTAATATGATATGTATTTTTTAAAATATCTTAATAATCTTTTTCAGTTCTCCTATCCACTCTTCTTCTTGATTATTGTTTAGGAAGCATCAATGAGGATAAATTAAGAAAAGATTGATAAATATAAAAATTATGTCTTATACTTAGAACCAAGATAAACCCTCTAAATATTTTATATTAAGGACCGGAGGAGTATTACATATGAGTAATATAAAAAAAACTTAAAGAGATATTGACAATTTGAGCTTTCCAAGTAATAGGGATATTCATTTTTTTCCCACCCTCTCCTTATTTTCTTGGATGAATTGTTGCCAAGAGACACAAGGTACATATGTCAACACTTACATTATTAAATAGAGGAATTGATTCTACCCACAAAGCCTATAAAATCCAATGTTCCTGAACCCAGACCGGACCGGCCGGTAAACTAGTCCTTTTCCCGGTCCGGTCCGGGTTCACATTTTTAAAAAAAAGAATTTTTTTTTATTTTTCCTTTAGAATTTCATACTATAAGTTTAAAATTTTCAATTTCGCACCGGTTTGATCCCGGTTTGGCCTCGATTTGACCTACTGACCCTTAACCCAATACCTCGACCGGTTCAATGACCGGTCCGAGTTTTAATACCTTGATAAAATCTTGATATGTTTCAAATTGCATGGCTATGTGATGTGGGAAGTACCAGTCTGTTAGATAGAGTCAAGTCTAAGTAGCTTAGAAACTCTCACATTAAAGAATCTATGATTGCTCTCACATTGTTGAATTTTAAAACTTTAACTTGGTGTCACCTGTAAATACCAAAAAAGGAGAGAAACCTTCTATTAGAACAATAATGAGTTTTTTTTTAGGAAAAAACATAACTCCACATAAACAAATTAATGTCATATTGAATGCTTTATCACTTCGTGACTTCACAAAAGTTGGTATTCACTTGTTCATGTATGACTCTTAGTATAACAAAGCTAGTTTATTCATCGCATCCCTATTGATCTTTTCGGAAGTAACTTCCGGAGATATGTATACCTTCAATTAGAGCAATGGATTGACAACTTCTTGTAACAGAAAGAAACCTTTGATCATAGCAATGGGTTTTCCAAAAAAACATAACTTCACAAAAGCAATTTAATGTCACCTTGAATGCTTTATCACGTTGTAACTTCATTAAGATAGCCTAATCGACTGGGTTGAACACTACAAGTAACAAGAGAGGAACCTTTGATTAGAGCAATGGTTTTCTTAAAAAAAAAAAAAGCATGACTAATGTCAAAACCTAGCTAGGCAACATGAAGTGAATGTAGAATGAATAATGTGAAATGGATGAGGGACACACTATGTAATACCCCAAATTTTGAGACTCGAGGCTAGAGAATAAGCCTAAGATTAGTGGATTGCTAAGCCCTGGTTTAGCAAGATCCCAAATTGTGATTAAGGGTTAATGACTCCAAAAGTGGATGTGGTTAGTGATAAATAACCCTTTTGGAGAATATGATGTGATTTGGCACTTGAATATGATTCGTGTGTGTTGTGAGCAGCGCCGAAACCCTGTATTTGAGTTCAATTGTGGATCAACATCCAAATTGACTTAGAATAGAGGGAAGAATTGAATGGGGTATTGTGTTGGAAATGGTGTCATAGTGTGTTTTGATGTCATTGAAATTGGTTTGGAACTTTGGAATGGAAATGTTGCAATGTTAGGTTTTGAAATGTGAATTGTGTTGACATGTTGAGATTGTTGTGAAAACATGTCAATGAGATGTGAATTTGATTGATTTGGTGTTTCCAATGGATTCCTAGTGAAAATTTATGTGGGAATGATGTTTGGTATGAAAATGGAACCATTGGAAGCAAAGATGCAAAATCTGAAATTCTGTCCAGTGAAACTCAATTCTGGGCAGTCTTCTCGTGTGGATGTTTTGACTAGGAAAATGATGTCAGAAAATTATGAAACTTTCCAGTCTTGAAGTTCACATCCCAAGCTTCAAAATGGACATATAATTTGTGCCATTTTGTTTTGGGAACTAGGAGATATGACTGTCCAAAGTTTGAGGTCGAAAATGGACTCTGTTTTGGGGCAGTGATGAAATTTGTGTAATTCTGGAATTGTGTGGTGATTTCTAGTAATGGATCATATTTTTCCAATGAAGAAAACTTAAATACCTTTCATTTGGCTTTGGGATCACCTCATTTTGATTTTTCTAGAATTAGTTATGATTTTTCAAAGATTGGGCAGAAAATCTGCCAGAAAATCCGAAAATGCCAATTTTGGAATTATGACATCATCATAATTAAAGATGACATAAGCTAAATGTTATAAAGTCATCATCATCTTCCTCCATCAGCCAAAAACCGTGCAGCACCATGGAGAAAGAGAGAGAGGGAGTTTTAGAGAGAGAAGAGGAAGAGAACTCGCAAGGTAAGCCGATTTCTCCGATGATCTAGCTCCTAACGCGTATAACTCCGATCCTAAGCTACTCCTTTATGTTCTTTAAGGTTTGGAAGCTCTTCCTTTGGTATTAAAACAGCTAGGGTTTCAGCCAAGACAAGGAAAAGCTAGTGGGAGCTTGAGGTAACTTCCAAACTCTTGTGTATTGACTATTCTGGCTGTTGTGGACAATTTAATCGGTGAAATTTCGCCGGATTGTCATTGGTTTCAAAAATGTAAAATGGGTGTGTGGGGCTGTTATGCTGCCCAAATTGGTATTAAATGGTAGTTGTAACCAAATGGAATAGTCAATAAAGTGGTTAGGAGTAGAAAGGAACGCGTTTACGGAGCCGAAACCGAAAAACCCCAATTTTTTCTGGAGTACATGTATATTTCGGCCAAGGCTATAAATGGGTCTTAGAGTTGGATTTTCAATGATCTGATGATTCCATTGAGTTCAGGAGCAAAAATTAGGTGGGGTTACAGTTGGGCACTTTTTCAGAAAAGGCCGAAAAAGCATAATTATGAAAACGCCTCTGAAACCCTTAAAGTAGGGCTGTCAAGGGTAATTTTGTAATTGACATTGAATTTGATAATTCTGAGTCCGGAAATGGATTCCTTGGGCGAAAATATGTCAGAATAGCCCATGTCAAAATTTCAAGAAAAGTGCAGTCGGACCGGGTACGGCGGGGCCGGGTCGGGTCCCCGGGGGTATTTTAGTAAATTTTCAACATAGCCTCATATAACCCCCCAGAAACACTATGGAAGTGTCTAAATAGTACATTTGACATTGTAGGATCGAATGTGAAGCCCCGAGTTGCTGTCACGCAAATCGAGGAGAAAAGACTGGAGGTATGGGACTTACCTTACTTGCATGTATTTGATATCTTTGCTTGTGTAGTGATGTATGTGATTGCTTTACTTGATTGTGTAGAGCATATTTGAATAAATGAAGCTCTGTTTCTGTTTTGCTGTGGCCATAGTTTTGTTATATGAAACATTGAGTATGCAAAAATGTCATTATGGGGCATGCATCTAGATAAAGCTAACATGTCATACACATAGCATCTATCATGCATGCATTATGGTATATGTTTCCTATTGAGATTCTCTCGAATCTCACTCTCCCTACCAACAATTTAGACAGGGCAAGTGGCTCGTGGAGGGAGCGGCTAGGACTCCTTCGAGATGAGATTGTGTAATCCCCATTTGAAGAATTGTAATGGGCAATTGGGCCCTGTGTATCTTTAGCGAAGGTATGTACCCGGGATTGCCGGGATGATTATGTTGTGCACTCTGATATTTATATGAATGTGATTTATCTTCGCGTAGTAATTGTATTCGAAATATGAATATGAGACCAAGTTTATAAATGATTTCGAAAAGTATTTGTGAAAACCCCGTCATGTGATGGGTTAGTAAATGTTATTTGATTATTATTGGTCTCTATTTCATTTTAATCGCGTATTTCGGATATAATTACGGAGGGGGTTACACACTACTACAAAAAAAGAAGGGCCATAGCTGCCTGTTTATATATATATATATATATATTTTAGGGGCACCAGCTATGGCGGTTGTCCAGCCAAGCACCACAGTTGGCACAACGCGTACGTAGCGCTTACGTAAGCAAGCGCCACATAGGCCAGCTGCTGTGGCGCTTGGCTGGACAAGCGCCACAGCTGGTGAATGTCCAGGCAAGCGCCACATTAGGGCATATCTCCAAGAACCAATGAAATGGTCCCCTCCCTTATCTTTTTCACCTTCCCTCCAATCAGTGGTCCCCCTGCCGCCCTTATCTTTTTAACTGTCCCTCCTCTTTTCATTAAACTCTTTCCCTCTTTCTCTTTCACACTACAGTGTCATCCGCCCCCTGCCTCCATTCCCTCTCAACTAAACACACATGGTACGTCTTCATCGAATCTACATCTTTGTTTTTTGCTCCCTTTTGTTCCTACTGTCGTCCCCACTCGTGCCCCAAGTGTTATCTTTTCTTTATACTCTATTCCTCTTTTGGTCCCCACTACCAAAATTTCCTCCTCTTCTGCGTCACAAACGGGCAACAACGTTGTCCCCCACTCCATAGCATTGGTCAATTAATCTATAAGTCCTTTATATTGAACTTCATTGTGCGTCTTTTTTTTTTCCCAGGTTATTCAATTCCTTTTGCTATTTTGCGTTTTCTAAAGCTTTTGTACTCTACTGTGCTGTTGTTTGAGAGATAGATTGTATGATATGCTTAGACACAATAATTGGTTTGTTACCACACTTGTTGATTCTGCTTTTTTTTTATCACTCACATGTTGATTATTCTATGATGTGCTTTATTTTTTTTAAGAAGTTGAATTCCGCTGCCTCACCAACCCCTTCACTTGTAGGAATATATCATAAGTTATCATGTGGTGTCTTGTTTTCTTTGATAAAAGCTAATCTTTATAGCTTCACTTGTGGGGTTAGTTTTTTGTTTTAAACCGTATGATTAATTATGACTTAGCATTGTGTACTAGAGAATATATATATTCTTGCTTGTTGGTATATGTATATAAAAAAAAGAACACAAGCATTGTGAAATATCTAATTTGCTTTCCAAAATATGATATAATTCATACATACAACAAACTAATTTTTGTGTTCCATTTTATAGAGGTAACAAAATAATTTTTTGTATCATCTTATTAAATTATAATATTCAAGAGAAATTAAAGTAAATATTTAATTACGTGTGTGTCTAGTTCCCTCTTTATATATACATATATATATATATATGTATATATACATACATATATGTATATGTATATATACATACATATATGTATATATATTTATATATACACCATATTTATGACTACCTAAGAATAATTGGCAATGTAGTCAAAAATAATTTTTTTTTAATTCTCAACATTGAATTGAAAATAATTTAATTGATGTTGGGATTATGTACAGTCTAATGATTTAAAATATTACTTTAGAAAGAAAGTGACATCAACTAGCTATTTTTAGTGTCATACAATGCGGGGTAAGTTATTAGTGGTACAATTTTTGTTTTTATTGTTTAACATTTATCATAACATGATTGTTGAAACAAATTTTTTAAAATATTTTAGGTGCCATTAGATATTAATAGTTATCAATCCAGCAGAACCTTTAGGTCCTCACATTTACTATGTGGATCCTATAAAAAAATGGTCTTCCACAAAACAGTTCTGATATGTTATTATTGTTCAATAAGTAAGCGTATATGCGTATGTGTAAATATTTACATATGTGATTGAATAACCAAAAGTAATTAGTTTCTATTTAATTTGTTAGCACATTGACTGCGTATCGGTCCTTTGTATCCTTAAGCTATTCTAAAGCTGTTAACCCTCACCTTAGCTATCCTTGGAAGAAGATACTGGTACTGATATATGAATTTACTCAAAATTTGTTAGTAAACAATTTTTATTTATAAACAAAGTTAAATATTGCATTATATTTCTGCAGTGCCCTTTCCAACCCAATGACAATGATTGTGGGTCTTACATCATGAAATTTATGAAGGATGTAATTACGCTTGATCAGCTATTTATTCCTCAAAAAGTAAGTCATTTAGTTGCACTTCATATTGTATTTTAATTAAATTTAATTGGTGTCTGATAATTACGTTTTACCAATTTTAATTCGTTTTAATTTGTGGCTGATTGTATATATGTGTAGTATTATGAATATCAACGTTGTGACACTTTGACTGACCATCATCAACTTAATGAAGTGATTGAGGAATGGTGTGAATATGTGTTTAGGCAAATCTTTGGGTAGCTATACTATTTAATTCACTAGTTGGTCTTTGTTGTCTTGTTTCTTGCCAATTATTGTGTCATGTATTCAAGTTGAATTTGTTGTATTTCATTCACAATATATTATATAACTATTTTTTGTACTACTTTAGTTAATTAATCATCTGTTTGTATCATTTTAAAGTTATCTCTCATTGTTGTTGTTTGCTTTTCTTCATTTTACTGTGGATATATATAGAAAATGTTTAAACCATGCAGTGCAATATTATAATTATGGGAGATCAGATATGAACAAAACAAGGGCCACAGGAAGAATGTAAAAAATAAAAAAACAAAAAAGGACCTTCCTGTGGCGCTTCCTTAATACCTCCTAACGCAAGCGCCACAGGAGGTCAAGGTTTCTTGTGATGCAAGTGCCACATAAGACCCCCCTCCTGTGACACTTCCTTCAAAATGCGCCACAGGAGGGTAATTTTTTTTTAAAAAAAATTACCCTCCTGTGGCGCTTCCAAGCACCACAGTTTTTTTAGTGGCGTCAAGATATGTAGCACTTCTCTAGTGCCACAACTCACGCAATTTCTAACACCCCAAATTTTATATTCACCAAAAATATATTGTAATTATTTGAGTAATTCAACAAAATGGTGAATATTCATGAATTTGAATCTTGTGAATTTTGAAATATTCATATTCATAAGGAGATGGGCAAATTAATTCAAGAATTGAATTAATTTACAAAGGTGATAGCAAAATCAAAGTTTTGTCAATTTAACCCAAGATTAATTATTTTCTAATTAATTGGAGTTAATTTCAATTAATCAAGGAAAATAAAGAAAAATGTATAATTGGATTATTCTTGATGGAATAATTCAAGAATTGTGAAATTAAGGGGAATTATGCTTAATTCAATTGTATGGATTATGGAATGTATGAAGAATATTTTTCCTCTTCTTTCCCATTAATCTCGTCCAACCATGGAAAATAAGGGAAAAATCTAGTGCAAACCCAATTAAAAATAAGGAATAAGAAGGTATGGCATAAAGTTAAGGGAGTATGGCATAAAGGAGAGGGTATGGTGGGAGGTATGGTTGGAGGAGAGGTGTGCATGTGTAATGTGGAGAAATCACAACCATGGATTAGATCAAGGGCTAGGAAGAAAGATGAGTAAGTAAATAAAATATTTTCCTTTCCCTTTTTATACACACATTTTGTTCAAAGCAAAGGAAAAGAGAGGGAGAGTGAGCTTGTGAGTTCCTTTGGAGAATTAGAGAGCAAGAGGAAGCAAATGTTAAGGTAAGAACTTGTTTTCAAGTGATTGATCTTTCTATCTTGTATGGTTCATCCTCTAATCTCTTATTCTTCATGGAAATCTTGGTTTAACAAGCTAATCTCAAGGTTAAGGAGAAGAGAGAGAGGAAATCTTAGAGTGAGAAATACCAAAAATCAAGAGGTAATTATACCAATATCAACTGATGTTAGTTTGAAGTTGTTGTTGGTAATGGTTGGTTGGTTTATATGATTTTTGGTTGAGTTATGAAATTTGAAAAGCTATAACCCTAAGGGCTTTTGCTACCCAAAATCTTTTAAATCATGATTATGAAGTGTTTAAATGAGTTAACCAAGGATTAGAAGTAGAAAAGTACAAGGTTTGGAAGCTAAAACACAACGCTCCATTTTTTCTATTTTTCTTCATATTTTTAGCTAGGACCAGAATTGGTACTAGGAGTTGGATTTTCATGAAATAAATGGTTCCATTAGACTCAGTGGGCAAAAATAGGTGGGGTTACAGTTGGGCATTTTTTTCAGTAGAGGCCGAAAAATCATAATTGCGAAAATGCCACTGAAATCCCTAACTAGGGGCTGTCAAGGGTATTTTCATAATTTGATAGTGAATTTGGTAATTTCATGCCCGGAAATGGATTCCTTGGGTGAAAATAAGTTAGAATGGCCTTAGTCAAAATTTTGGGAAAACGTGCCACCGGGCCGGGTACAGCTGGGCCGGGCTGGGGTCCCGGGGGCATTTTGGTAAATTTTTACCATAGACTGATATAACCACAAGAAACACTATGGAAGAGTCTAAAATGATACTTGGATAGGTTATGACCTATTTCTGGTACATTTAATATTTTAGGACCGATTCGAAAGCCGGAACGACACGCATTACGAGACACACTGGAAAAAGGGATTATAATGCGTTGAGGTAGGGACATTATCCTTCATACACTATGCCATAGTTATGTGATTTTATGGATGCCATTGTTTGTAAATGCACTTTATTAATCAACATGATTTGCCTAAAGAGGGGCAGTTAGTGCCAGAGGTGCACTTACACTGGGAGTTGGCAGAAGTCCAACTGATGTAGATTGTAGGGCAGGGCCCCACTCATGTATACATGACGATGATGTGTTTATATTGTTCATAAATTTTTGCATACCTTGGCGCATGTCATATTTACTTTTCGCATTATCTATGAACGATATCATGTCTCTACGGGGATTCTTCGGAATCTCACCCTATTTTTATACATTTAAAGGATATTCTGAATATAATTGGAGAGTTTTCTAGGCAATTTTGAAAGAATTCAATAAGATTTTATTATTATAAGATTAAATCAAGGTTGAGGCATTATTTAGGGGATTTTATTGAAAATATCATAATTTTATTTTAAATAGAATTAGGTAATATTAGGTAAATGAATAAATAAATTATAACAAAAGTTAAAAAAAAATATAACACCGTGCCAGTTGATTTTATTAGTTATTACTATTATTATTACTTGATATTATTAGTAGATATTAGATGTTCCCTTCATATATTTGTCTTCTTTCAGCTAAAGAGGGCCACAGACAACGTTTTGTACTGGTTTTGGGCTTGGGCTTCTTATTGCCAATTTAATATCTGAAGAAGAGGACCAATTGGTGGTGGACCGAGGAGCAAGTGGTGAAATAAAGCAAGCTTCAGGTTTTGACTGAGGAGTGAGCCGCAATATTCATTGCTAAATCAACGGAGAAGTAGAAGAGGTAGCCATACCATTCATCATCATCTTCGAAGGAGCAGCGATCAGCTTTGGAAGAATCTCTCCATTGAGCCAACCAAAGAGGAGACCGGAGGAAAGGCTGAGAGGCAAGGTTCACTGGTTCTTCATCTTGGTCAGCAAATTTTGGGGAGGCAGCCATCGTCTTTGTTATCCCCTGTACCGAAACGCGACAGCAAGGAAGAAAGGAGGACGTCGATGGTGGCTGCAAGCACTAGCTGGATTAGAGAACGTGACCAAATCTGAGAGGAGAGGGAGTGAGAGACTGGTATTCTTCTTCCTTGAAGAGAGGCTGATTTGTGTGCAGCTGAACCAGAAGAGAGGAGTTAGACGAGTTAAAGTTATAGTGGGTCTTCGTCTTTTTCCCAAGCTAAATTAGAGTGAAGAGACTAAAGGAGAACACCATTCACACTCAGTTTGCACTTCATCGATCATCTCAATTCCTTTTTCCTTCTGGCTTTTAATTCTGAATTTATTGTCGTTGATTTTGAGATGATGTTGTGTAGCTAGTTAATTTGCATTTGGATTATTTCAAACCATTGCAAGGATTGAGACTAGTTTTTACTCATTTTAGTTGTTAATGACAATTATGTGTTAATTTTATCTTGTGCCTAATGCTTCTATGTGATTGGCCACCACTTAGATTGTGTTGTTCAATTAAATTAAGCTTGAGAAAGTTAATTTAATTGTAGAACTTAGGTAAAATTATGCTAGACTTGAAGTTTAAGAATTAAATAGATGGTTTGTTAGTGACATAGAGATATAGTTTCTAACCTAGCATTGTCAAATTAAGGTTGTTGCTTAATGATTATTTTCTCTTAACTGTAGCAAGAGATTCTGCATGTTAATTGAGGATATAAATTTGGTTTTGACTTGAGAAAGCTCAATCAAATACTTTTAAACCTTAAACTAACACATAAAGTCATTTAATTTCTAATGGAGTGGTAATTACTTAAGTCTCATGAATTGAAATGGTTAGAAATAATCCTATGCTCCTCTTGTTTTGAATTAGAGTTTTAATTTAGTTTTAGTCAAATTGCTTTCCTTTTCTTGAATTCAAATAATCTTTAGGATTTAAACTCTCTTAATGGTGTTACTCAACATAATTGATACCATAATCATGACGATTAATCCACTTTTGCCTTAGTCCTCATGGGAACGATATTTACTTATCACTTTATTACTTGAAGCGAATCGTGCACTTGCGGTTGCGAACAATGTGTTTATATTGTTCATTAATTTGTGCATACCTTGGCGCATGTCATATTTGCTTTTCGCATTCTCTATGAACGATATTATGTCTCTACGGGGATTCTTCGAAATCTCACCATATTTTTAAACAAATATCTCAGCGGGTACCAATGGGGCAAAGGGCAAAGACGTTGATGCCAGAAAGTGAGCGGCACGTGTCTCAAGGCAAGGTCAAGAACATGGTTATAATTTAGTCTATGTTTTGGATATTCAGACGAAAATTGTAAATATTAAGTTTCCGCTGAATTTTCTGTATTTGGTCAACAAACAATATTAGTATTGTAAATGAATATTTTTATCAGTACAATTATACTTTTTTGTATACCCATTGAATTCCGTTTGTATTACTCTTGGATTATCGAAATGGAAATGGGTGTTGACATTTTTGGTATAAGAGCTAATAAGCGGTTCTGGCATTATGAGAAATGTATACTGATAAGGTTTTGTTTACATGGCGATAGGACATCATGGACAGTCAGAATAAGCTTGTGATTGAGATTAGCAGTGATAGCGAGACGACAATGACAGAGGTTGGCAAGACTGGGGATGCGCCAGAGGAAATTCCGTTGGACGAGATGAGTGACCATGAGTCTAAGGCAGAGCTGGTGTAGGTGCTGTACAATTTGAAGCCAGACATGGAGCTGTACTACCTTCTTATTGCCAAGTACTACAGGGCATTACAGGAGCACGATACCCTGAGGGGCCGGTATGATGCATTCCTCAACGGCGTAGAGACATTGTACCGACTGCTGATACCGCTGGGGATCACAGTGACCGACGAGTGCTGGGTTCTTTCCACAATGTACTTCTTCCCGAATACAACATTCTGGAACAGATAGAAGAACCTCATTGTCGAGCGAGGCCCGAAGGTGAACTTCTAGACTTTTTGGAAGCATATCAGAGGGCTAGTGTGAGATTTCATATACACCGAGCTGTGATGTGGGGCCTATGTGAGTTATCTTGGTGATCGAAGCTGACCAACATGTACTACAAGGGCAGTCAGGTGGAACCGACAGATAGAGAAAGAGTTAGCTAAAGTCGATATTTTGAGAGGGTACAGAGAAATTATATTTTGGGATATGTAAAAGACAATATGTCACGAAAAGTAGTGCGCTGGATAAAAGAAATGATACTTGCAATGACGGTATCAGAATGTTGGTAGTAACAATTCTGATAATGGTATCAGAATTGATATTATGATGTATAGTAGGTTCTAAGTTGAGTAATGTCTCTAGTTCCCCATAACTACTATAAATATTTAATGTATTCGTTTACCCAAATTATTAAGAAATTGACGAGAATACCCTTGTGTCTATATGGAAATTTATTTTTTTCCTTATTTCATTTAGCGAGGTAGCAAAATGATGCGTATAAGGGAGGGAGATTATGACTCAAACGGGGAGGTTAGCCCTGCCTCTACGCACCAAATATGGAACGAGATAGCACAACAACTTGTGATAAATGATCTGAGAGATAAGCTACGTGAGTTACGGCGGAGACAGGGAAGATTAGAACATCTTGAAAGGCATGTAGGTGAATATAGTTCATCTGCTCAACTTCATCAGGAGCTGCCAATCGCATTCATTTATGAAATGATTGTCTTCCAAACATGGGTGAAATGATTTGAGAAACAACAACCTCTTACCTTCCATGGGAGATTTGATCCCCTGCAAGCAGAAGAATGGTTATCCGCATTTGAGCAAATTTTCACAAGGCTGATGTGCTCCAATGACATTAAAGTCCAGCTAGCCATTCGCAAACTAGAAGGAGAGGTGGATATATGGTGGAGGAATACATTGTTGACTCTACAGGTATGGAATATTCCAGTGACATGGGAAATGTTCCAGGGGAAATTTGACGAAAGATATTTCTCTCAACCAAACAAGCTAGCAAAAGAGGAGGAATTCCTTAACATACGACATGATAATGAAGAGAGCTTCGATGAGTACCTGGCGCGTTATGTCCGATCGTCTCTGTATTCCTCATACTTAAGACATCAGGATGATGAGGAGTGAAGCTCCAATATATTGATATAAAGGTTAAAGCTAGAATTGAGAAAGAAATTGATTTCTAAACGCTTTACAGTGTTCATCAAGGGAATTGAAGAATGTCGACTTACCGAGAATAAATTGTTAAGCTTGTACCCTGACAGAAGTGACAACTACAAGGATGTGTTTGGTAGTGGGAATTCTACCAAGAAATGTAAGAATATGGAAGTTCCCTCTGGAGGCAATGACAAAAAGCGGTATCAGGATGATAGCGGTAGCGAGTAGAGATCCTCTGAAAATAAGACGTGTGGGCGTTGTAGCCAGCTACATGGTAATGAACCATGTCCGATTAGGTTACGAATTTGGTACAACTGCTGAAAGCCGGGTCAACTTGCTAGGGATTGCCCACAGAAGCAACAATGAGAGGAGTCTAGACTTGGAGCTCAAAGCGTGACCCATGCAATAATTTAGGTGGAAGCTAGAAAATCCCCTGAACTTATCCAAGGTATGATTTGTTTTAATGACAACTCAATGCATGGTTTGAGTTTTAATTACTTTTCGTTACATATAATCCCTAGTAATGTTTGATATTTGTTTAAATTGGGGAAGCTAGTCCTCCATGCGAACAGAATAGAGAAAATAAAAGATAAGACAGTGATTAGTAAATCCCTAGGTCCTTCCGAACGATATGGATAAACAATAGCCATAATTGAGGTAAAGTGATTTTGAACCTCTGTGAAATTAAGGTTGAGTTGTGATTGAGAGAACTATATCGGAGAATCAAACTTAGTAGTTGAATTGACTCCTTAGGCATTTTATAGGGCCTAAATTGTTCGAGGTATTAGAATATGATAAATAATAGTAGGGAATCATGTTTTGATAGCCGGTTAGGCTGACGAATTCTCTGGAATTTGTTCTAGAGTATATGAATGGGCTACCCTAGAAAGGGATTTGTAAGTATGTATAGATTCCCATATTAATAGAATGTGCCTACACCCATGGGTGTCAGGATTGTCATAGTCGATGTAGGTATGAATGGCATAATGAATGCCAAGGGACCCGAATCACTAGTGGACTTGATTGTCTACTGTTGCATGGCTTTGCGGTAAATCCTCAAAATCCGGTCGGTTGATGACCTATTGGTGAACTCACGGACTAAAATGACACGTGAGTAATAATTACGAATAAAATTGAATATGGAGAGGGGAAAAACAACTCTATGCCAAGTCGAGTAAATGTGAGTATGGCTTTCAGAGGAAACATGTTTTGGCCCAGTAGTTTCATAGCAAGGGATCTTGATGGACCCGAATAGGGAAGTGTGGGGTGTGATAATAAAAAGGCGTAGCTCAATGGTAGGAGTGCTTACGTAATCCTTATACTTATGCCCTCAGGTTGCGTGTTCAATTCCCGAAAGGCAAAAGAAACCCACGAGGGAGGTGGGGATAGACTTGTGAGTCATGGCTCTACCTGACGTGGCCAGAGTTCTACATGTAAAGGGGTGCCAGTTAGGCCCTGGATCACTCAGGTACGAAGGCTAAATTGGGCCACTAGCGTGACAATAAAAGAAAAAAAAATGTACAGATAGACTTGTGAGTCACAGCTCTACCTGATGAGGCCAGAGCGCCATGTGTGAACGGGTACCAGTTGGGCCCTGGATCACTTAAGTACGAAGGCTAAATTGGGCCACGAGTGTGACAATAAAAAGTTGTGCGGATATCCTTCACCCACTACCCGACGAGCCCGGGGGCCACGTGGTAGAGATGCCACTCGGGTACGAGGCCAAAGAGGGCCATGTGGTGTGAATAAAAAGGCGTCTTTTGAATCTAGAACCATGTCCCTTGGGTCTAGAATGGGCTTACTGACAGCGGGTGGATTTACCGAAATTAAGGAATAGTGCCTTTGGGTACATCGAACATGGTGCTTATGGGTATATTGAAATGAATTATGGAACAAGTAGGGGTTGCAACAGTGGTTGGCTCTGAACACTTCCAACCAAACTGAATTATGGAAACTATGGTTATGATACACAGTGTCCTGAGTCTTGTTGACTAGTATGAGATGCTTATATTGAAATTTCTTGAAACTCAACATTATGCATGGGATAATGATCGTGAGAGGAGCTTTAGAGAGCTGAGGACAAAAATTTATTAAAGTGCCAACATTGAAAATCCCATATCTATAGTGGGCCTTTATTGTCTTCACTAATACCAGATGGCATGGATATGATTGGGAAGGGAATTGAATCCCCAGATACAAGCAGGCATAGATCGAGATGAGAATTGATGTGAGCCGAGTGAGGGCGTACGCATCTCGTCAGTTGAAACATCATGAATTAAACTATTCCATCCATAATCTTGAGTTGATGGTAGTAATGTTGTATTAAATCCGGAAACGTTGCCTTTATGGCATAATTGGGGAGTTGTACTACTACTACAAAGATTGAAATATATGTATGACCTAAAGAGTGAAATATGACGCAATGTAAATAGATAGAGTTGTTGAAAGAGCAGGACTTGGAATGTAAATATTGTCCAGGACAGGCTAATGTTGTTATTGACACATTGAGCCATAAGATGATACCGATAGCAGATAAAGTTAATTAAGCAGATGTTGCTAGCTGCTCAGAGCCGAAAGAAACGTTATGCATATAAGAGGTGAAAACCTCTAGAATTTGAAGTCGGTGATCACGTATTTATGAAAGTATCAAATTGATGCAGAAAACGTAATAGAGTATGAAGAAGTGTTACCCAGAGCTTATGAATGTATAAGCGTAGTAAATTTCGGGGATGAAATTTAATTAAGTGGTGGAGAACTGTAACACCCCAAATTTTATATTCACCAAAAATATGTTGTAATTATTTGAGTAATTCAATAAAATGGTGAATATTCATGAATTTGAATCTTGTGAATTTTGAAATATTCATATTCATAAGGAGATCGGTAAATTAATTCAAGAATTGAATTAATTTACAAAGGTGATAGCAAAATCAAAGTTTTTCCAATTTAACTCAAGATTAATTATTTTTTAATTAATTGAAGTTAATTTCAATTAATTAAGGAAAATAAAGAAAAATGTATAATTGGATTATTCTTGATGGAATAATTCAAGAATTGTGAAATTAGGGGGAATTATACATAATTCAATTGTATGGATTATGGAATGTATGAAGAACATTTTTCCTCTTCTTTCCCATTAATTTCGTCCAACCATGGAAAATAAGGGAAAAATCTAGTGCAAACCCAATTAAAAATAAGGAATAAGAAGGTATGGCATAAAGTTAAGGGAGTATGGCATAAAGGAGAGGGTATGGTGGGAGGTATGGTTGGAGGAGTGGTGTGCATGTAAGGTGGAGAAATCACAACCATGAATTAGATCAAGGGCTGGGAAGAAAGATGAGTAAGTAAACAAAACATTTTCCTTTCCCTTTCATACACATATTTCATTCAAAGCAAAGGAAAAGAGAGGGAGAGTGAGCTTGTGAGTTCCTTTGGAGAATTAGAGAGAAAGAGGAAGCAAAGGTTATGGTAAGAGCTTGTTTTCAAGTGATTGATCTTTCTACCTTGTATGGTTCATCCTCTAATCTCTTATTCTTCATGGAAATCTTGGTTTAGCAAGCTAATCTCAAGGTTAAGGAGAAGAGAGAGAGGACGCCCTAGAGTGAGAAACATCAAGAATTAAGAGGTAATTATACCAATCTCAACTTTATGTTAGTATAAAGTTGTTGTTGGTAATGGTTGGTTGGTTTATGTGATTTTTGGTTGAGTTATGAAATTTGAAAAGCTATAATCCTAATGGGTTATGCAGCCCAAAATCCTTTAAATCATGATTATGAAGTGTTTAAATGAGTTAACCAAGGATTAGAAGTAGAAAAGTCAAGTTTTGGAAGCTAAAACACAAAGCTCCATTTTTTTCTTTTTTTCTTCATATTTTCGGCCAAGACCAGAATTGGTACTAGGAGTTGGATTTTCATGAAATAAATGGTTCCATTGGACTCAGTGGGCAAAAATAGGTGGGATTACAGTTGGGCACTTTTTTCGGTAGAGGCCGAAAAAGCATAATTGCGAAAATGCCACTGAAATCTCTAAATAGGGGCTGTCAAGGGTAAATAAGTCAGAATAGCCTTAGTTAAAATTTTGGGAAAACATGCCATCAGGTCGGGTACAGCGGGCCCGGGTTGGGGTCCCGGGGGCATTTTGATAAATTTTCACTATAGACTAATATATTTACAAGAAACACTATGGAAGAGTCTAAAATGATACTTGGATAGGTTATGACCTATTTCTGGTACATTTAATTTTTAGGATTGATTCGAAATCCGGAACGACACGCATTACGAGACAGACCGAAAAAGGGATTATAAAGTGTTAAGGTAGGGACATTTTCCTTCATACACTATGCCATAGTTATGTGATTGTGTGGATGCCATTGTTTGTAAATGCACTTTATTAATCAACATGATTTGCCTAGAGAGGGGTAGTTAGTGCCAGAGGTGCACTTACAGTGGGAGTTGGCAGAAGTCCAACCAGTATAGATTGTAGGGCTGGGCCCTACTTATGTATACATGATGATGTGTTTATATTGTTCATTAATTTGTGCATACCTTGGCGCATGTCATATTTACTTTTCGCATTCTCTATGAACAATATCATGTCTCTACGGGGATTCTTCGGAATCTCACCCTATTTTTAAACAAATACCTCAGTGGGTACTAGTGGGGCAAAGGGCAAAGACGTTGACACCGGAAAGTGAGTGGCATGTATCTCGAGGCAAGGTCAAGAACGTGGTTATAATTTAGTCTATGTTTTGGATATTCTGATGAAAATTGGAAATATTAAGTTTCCGCTGAATTTTCTGTATTTCGTCGACAAACGATATCAATATTGTAAATGAATATTTTTATCAGTATAATTATACTTTTCTGTATGCCCATTAAATTCTGTCTTTATTACTCTTGGATTATCAAAATGGAAACGGGTGTT
Organism: Inga leiocalycina; assembly: GCA_963242795.1. Classification (NCBI taxonomy): domain Eukaryota; kingdom Viridiplantae; phylum Streptophyta; class Magnoliopsida; order Fabales; family Fabaceae; genus Inga; species Inga leiocalycina. The sequence goes on along the minus strand of OY725330.1, from coordinate 58,377,647 downwards.
GACATAATTATAAGCGCTACAACTTTGCTTTTTTGTAGTAGTGACATCATACCTACAAATAAGAAGAATAAAGCAACAAATGAATACAACCTAGCTAGAGCTCACAAACGAAAACGTGAGTTAGGGCAAGCGAAAGTAACTCGCGTGGTAGTTGCTGAGACAAGTATCAAGTGTATTCAGTGGATGTCGCTGAAAAGTCAAACGTAGGCTTTTGATTGTGTAGTTCGATTGAAAATGACTCTCAACAATCGGAAAAACAACATGAGTAGTAGAGTAGTAGGGTTACGATGTTGGTGGGTTTTGTTTGACTAGATTAAGTGTTAAGTATACTTTGTTTCATATGTTAATTTAAATAAAGGGGAGTGGTAGGTTTTTTGAGTTATCATGTCTAAAACTTTACATCACAGTTCATTTGTAATAACCGTGAGGTATGTTATATTTTGAAAAGCTACAATTAACAGTTTTATCATAAAAATTGTTATTTATTTAATTACATTTATCACAGTTCTTTGTTAATAACTGTGATGTATGTTATATTGTTTAACATTTTGTGGGCTACTAGTGCCAAGATAATTACATTTTTATATTTTATAAAAATAAAACTGAAAAGTATCACTTTCTTGTGACTAGTTGCCTTGTAGATGATCTAAGGTCTACCGCTAATTTTGGAACTTTTGTCTCCTTGAATTTGAATGAATCAAAATTTCCGAAAATTGGTAGCATATCCTAGATCATCATGCTACTCGTCACCAGAGGAGTGGCCTGAATTATCTGAAAGTATGTTAGTATCATGGTGGCACTCCCATACTGATCAAGATGAGACTGGCCTTCCTGTTCATACTCAAAAAAATTTGGTCAGCCTCCTTACGACATGGCCTATGCGTTCCACTTGATGGAGAAGAAGATGTGGAGATGGAGGTGGAGGTGAAGGCGGAGGCAATGGAGGTTGTGGAAGAGGAGCAAGAGGAGAAGAAAGAGGTGGAGGAGGGCGATAAAGCCAAGGATTTTCTAGCAAGTTGATAGCATGACATTTCATCTTGTTGATTGAGAGAGTAGAGGAAGATGATGAATAAATAGTATGAAAAACATAAGGGAATGTGAGTTTAAATAGATTACAAGTGATAGGTTTGAACTATCATTGCACAAGTTGGAAGTTAAAGACGAGCAGTTGCACATAGTGGTGGATAATGAAGGGGTATTTGGTTCTTATGCCGATCATCCGAGACTGAAGAAGTGGAAGGGGAATGGTTTTGCACCTTTAGTTCATGGTTGTTAAACAGAAACCGTTATGTTTTTGTTGTCGCTGATATAAAGTTGGAAGACAAAGCGTTCATTATTTCATTATGGTTTTTGTGTAAAAACTTTCATTTTATTGAGACAATATATAACGGTTACTAATTACAACAATTATGTATTTGCATGATATTCTAATAAGTGATATGTGTTACTTAATAACCGTTATGTATTTGACATTTTTTTAAACTTTGGTGGTTGATTATGCAACCATCATTTTACAAACAAAATAAAAAAACAAAAAGACAATGTAAATAAACAAACTAAAAATAAAAAGTTGTGGAGACATATTTTAAGAATATGATGCATCATCATATTCTTCCTTTTTCAGTAACCTGTCAGAACCAGTTTCCCTGCTCATCCAAAAAAATATTTTTTAAATGGTGATTTTCAAAAAAATATTAGTTAAGAGATTATTTTTATGTCAGATTCTCTACCTAATAAAATAATTTTTTTTGCAAAACAAAACTTACAAAAATTAAATTTGGACCGTCCAGATCTCATCTGGATGGCTCAAATTGGCTGAGCTCTCCCTCCTTATCTTTTGGATGAACAGGGAAGCTGGTTCCTAACTTGTCCACCTTCTCATTCATAGAGCAAATGAAAGAGGTAAGTTCCTTCAAGCACTGATTCATTCATCCTTGCTTTTGCAAGTAAACCTGAACTATACGATGGAGCTCATAGGTTGCATGGATGAGCCCTTTAATGTTGTATTTATATAGAGACTTCAGTTCTGTAACTCTACATTCAAAAGTTTTTTATTATAAGCTAAAATCAACTAATTGCATGGTTACGGTTATTAAAAATAGTTTTCTTAATTTAAAATACTTCTTTTGTTTTTTTTTTTTGCCAATCATTTTAAGAAGAGAAAATCTCAATTAAATCCAGCTGAAATATTGGAATCTAAATTCGGGATTATACTTTTAATAAATCCCTAATCAAGCTAAGATGCCTCGTTAGGGATTTTTAAATATCATTAAAAGACCAAATATCCCTCATGCATTAGATCATGAATAAGAGGAAACAAAGAAGCCTTCTTAGGAATTCTCAGAAGAGGAGGAAATAAGCGCTCAAGCAACAAAGGGAATCGAAGAGAAGAGGAATCAGGGGTTTGAAGAAGGAAATCCAAGAGAAGAGGGTTATCTTGGGCGAGGAGATCGATTTTCAGAGATTGTGACATCAGATTGTTGCTCGTGTCTTCATCTTCTGAGTTTTTCTTGTAAACCCATTACAGCATCTTCATACATGTAAATCATCTTCAGTTGAGGCTATAGTTTGAATCTTGGATCCAAGACTGTCGCTTGATTACAGGAGAAATTATTCTGTCTCACTTGAAATTTTCAGAGATCCAAGACTATCAGTTATTTCCAAGATTATCATCAACAAAGAAGATGTTGAAGCAAGTTGCTGAAGAAATTATTTTATGCCACTCCTTAAATTTTTTTGTGAAGAACTTTTGCCTTTCTATGATGGCTTTTATCTTCATTGAATTCTTGTGTTTGATTTTTTATTATGTAAACATAAGATGCATGAAATTCTATAGCACACTTAATCTCACACTTAATCTTCATCCGTGCTCATTGTCTTTCACCTTCAACATGTGAAATCCATCACAGGGAAATTTCAAACCTATATCGTCGTGAAAATTAAACTCCCCAATCACAGGATATTTTGAAAAGCAAATAAAAAACCAATATCATCGGTTGTGTGTTTTTCCACCCCTGCATATTTTGTATGTTTTTCATTAACGGCTCATTTGCTGAAAGAATATGAAATGAGGCTTTACACCCCTGTCTTTAATTTTTCTTTTTAGCAACAGAGGGGCATTTTGGTCTTTTAAAAAGATTCATAAATCCTTATTAGGGCTCTTGGCCTTAGTGATATGTTAAAAGTATAGGCCTAATTTAGATATTTCAACTGGATTTAATTAGAATTCTCCCTTTTAAGAACTTCTTAAAATAGTCAAGACTCAAAAACAATATATTACTCACTTTGTTCTTTTTTATAAGAAATAAATAAATAAATTTAAATTTTTCAAAATGAGGGTTAAAATAAGTTATTGGAGACAATAAATGTAAAAAAAAATTTTTTCCTAAAAATGCCCTCGTTTAAATGGGACTTAGCTTCCCTCCTCTTCTCAGCCTGTCCACTTCCACTCCTCTTCTTTCCTACTAACCGTCTCAACCCTTAGATTGAAATTTGAGGGTCTAGATTTAATGTTTTATAACATTATTTTTAAAATATTTTTTATTGTGCTTTTTATATTATTATGAATAAAATTTAACTGTTGGGATGTATTTATTTATTTTTCAATAATTTGGTATTTTATTATTAATTTTTATAAAATGTCCCCTCAAATTTTATTAGTAATGTTATAAAATATTAGTATTTTTCAATAATTTGCAGTACTACAAGAAACACAATAAGTGACGCTTATTTTTTAGAATACTATGGTGCTTGGGAAGCACCATAACTTCCAACGTCATAAAAACTTGCAATGTATAAGAAGTTTAACAAGAGAGAGTTGTAACTTCAAGCAAATACCTGAAAAAAAATATAAGCATACATAAAACTACAAGCTAAGATTCATGACAGATGTTTAAACTTTTTTTAATAAAAGGAAATTATAATGCCAATCGATGAAAGCTTTTGTATTAAAAAAAGACGTACAAGGGAGTTTCTAAAGGAGGAGACAAGAAGAAGAAAAAGTGGGAGACTAGGCTTTGTAGTGCCAACGGAAGTGGGGACCAAATGTTGAAGAAATATGGAGGAGGAGGAAATAAGAAACAAAAAAAAAGTGGGAGACTAAGGAAGCTTCTGCACTTGCCGCTGCCATAAAACTAGAGAGGAGGGAGTGGGGACAATACCATTGGTTGTTGGTGAAAATAGAGAGGAAGGAGTGGGGATAAAGGATTTAGATGATGTTGCAGATCTAGATCTAAAGATGAAAAAGGGCTTTGGGCAGCTACCGACCCTTTATTTTTCTTAAGAAAAATTAAAGGCCTTGTGTGGCAAGGACAGCGGCAAGCGCTATAGCTAACTCTTCATTTTTTTAATAAAATAATAAAGGCCTTTTATGGCACTTGCTTAGGTAAGTGCCACACAAGCCTATACATTAGTTGTGACACTTTTAATAGCAAGTGCCACAGCTTTTAATTTTTATTTTAAAAAACAATTATCTATGGCACTTCTTTAAAGAAGTGCCATAAGAGGGGCACCATTAAATCCCTCTTTTGTAGTAGTGTTGGTATTTTAGTTGTAATTTTTATTCATCTCATACACCGCAAATAGAATAATTCCAACTACTCTTTATTTTAACGCAAGATAATTTTAACAAATGTCTCTCATAATGATTTCACCACTGATAACTCTCACTGACCATCCAACACGCTATTCAAAAACACAATCAGTTATCATATGAGACTAACTAAGGAACATTTCACACACCACGAGTATTTAAACTCCAAATGCTCTAAATTCGAACCCATGATAATTTTAATAGGGGATGACATTGATACCATAAATATTGCTTGCAAGATTATGCAGAACAAAAAATTTAAAATTTCTATTCAATTAGATGATGAATATGACTTCAAAAATGGTAAATGCAAAAGGTGCCTCAAGAAGAAGAGAGACAGGGGACAATTAGGTTATTTATTAAAATTTTGACTCTAACCCTCACTCTCATCCAAGTAGAAGGTGCTTTTATTCTTCATCACGTGAAATATTACTAGCATGTGTCATTTCTAATTAGGAGATTGATACCATTTATTGCTTTTCTGATACCAAATTACATAACAGAATTTTGGAATTATATTTCCAAGAATTTCCCTGACTTCAACGTTGAGTTTGAGGAGTTATCAATCTTAATTATGTGAATCATTATAATTACCTTCATATGTCATTCCTAATTAGAAGTTTGATACTACTAATTACTTTTTTTTATACCAAATCAGATAACGGTATTTTGAAATTCTATTTCCAAGCATTTTCCTTACTTCAACATTGAGTTTGAGGACCTTTTAGTCTTGATTACAATGCGTATTACACGCATGTGTCATTTCTGATTAGAAGTCTGATATCGCTAATTGCTTTTCTGATACCAAATCACATAACTGTATTAAATAATTCTATTTCCGAGCATTTTCCTTACTTCAACATTTAGTCTGAGGAGGCTTTATTTATTAATCACAAATTATTGTGTCATTTCTAATTATGAGTTTGATATCACTAATTGCTTTTCTAATACCAAATCATATAACTGTATTTTGGAACTTAATTTTCAACTATTTTTCTTACTTCAAAGTTGAGTTTTAGGAGCTTTTATCCTTCATCATGTGAATTATTACATCCATGTGTCATTCCTAATTAGAATTATTACATGCATGTGTCATTCCATCAAATGTAATGAATTCATCAATAAACTGAAAATTTATTCCATTAAAAATAAAATAAATAAATAATATAGTAATAGTAATTTATTTCAATGACATCCAAACTTACTCTTTTAGTGTCATTTCCATAAAGCTACCATCATTTTCAAAGCTGTTTAGGCTAAATGCTGCAGAAGAAATAATCCTAGCATCCTCCGTTGCATCATGACTTTTACGCTTACCCCAAGATAAAGAATCTTCAATTTTAGGCGCCTTTATTTCACGGTGCCAAACAGACACATCCCTTAAGTAAGCCTGTAGAATTTTATCAGTATTCAGTAACCTCTACAAGAATAGATAAGAGAATTCCATAAAAGCAATTAGTGGTATTAGACTCCTAATTAGAAGTAAGGGAAATGTTTGGAAGTAACCCTTTTTGTGTCCTTTGCATAAAGCTTCTATCATTTACAAATTTGTTTAGGCTAGATATTGTAGCAAAAATAATCATAGCATTCTCAACTGCAACAACTTGACTTTTATGCTTACCCTAGGATAAAGAATCTTCAATTTTAGGTGCCTTCATTTCATGGTGATGGACAGACACATCCTCTTCATTTCATGGTGATGGACAGACTCATCCTTTCAGTAAGCCTACAAGAATTTCATCAGTATTCAGTAACCTCTACAAGAATTGATAAGAAAATTTCAAAAAAGCAATTAGCTAGTGGTATCAGAAAAACAATTAATGGTATCAGACTCCTATTAGAAGTATGGGAATGCTTTGAAATCACCATTTTCATGTCCTTTCTGAAAAAGTACAATCATTTGCAAATTTGTTTAGGCTAGATGCTGCTGCAGAAATAATCCTAGCATCCTCAGTTGCAACCACTTGACTTTTACACTTACCCCAGGATAATGAATCTTCAATTTTAGGTGGTTTCATTTGATGGTGATGGACAAACACATCTTTTAATTAAGCTTGTAAGAATTTTATCAGTATTTAGTAACCTATACAAGAATTGACAAAACAATTTCATAAAAGCAATTAGTGGTATCAGAAATGCAATTAGTGGTATCAAACTCCTAATTAGAAGTAAGGAAAATACTTGAAAGTAACCTTTTAGTGTCCTTCCATAAAGCTAGCATCATTTACAAATTTGTTTAGGCTAGATGTTGTTGTAGAAATAATCCTAGCATTCTCAGCTGCAACAGCTTGACTTTTAGGCTTACCCCCATATATAGCATCTTCAATTTTAGGTGGCTTCATTTCACAATACTGCACATACACATCCCTTAAGTAAACCTGCTAGAATTTTATCAATATTCAATAACCTCTACAAGAATTGACAAGAGAATTCCATAAAAGCAATTAGTAGCATTAAAATTTTAATTAGAATTAAGGGAAATACTTGGAAGTAGCCTTTTTAGTGTCCTTTACATAAAGCTACCATCATTTGCAAATTTGTTTAGGCCAGTGTTGTTGCAAAAATAATCTTAGCATTCTCAGCTACAACAACTTGATTTTTATGCTTACCTCAGGACAAAGAATTTTGAATTTTAGATGCCTTCATTTCAAGGTGCCGGACAGACACATCCTTTAAGTACACCTACTATACCTGTATCAATATTTAGTATCCTCTACAAGAATTGACAAGAGAATTTCATAAAAGCAATTAGTGGTATCAGACTCCTAATTAGAAGTGTGGGAAATTCTTGGAAATAAAATTCTTCATTACTGTTATGTGATTTGGTATAAAAAAACAATTATTGGTGTCAGAGTTATGATTACAAATCACACATGCATGTAATAATTTAAGTGATCAAGACTAAAAGGTCCTCAAACTCAACCTTGAAGTAAGGAAAATGCTTGGAAATAGAATTTTGGAATACCGTTACCCGCTTTGGTATCATAAAAGTAATAAGTGATATCAAACTCCTAATTAGGAATCACATATGAATGTAATAATTCACATAATTAAGAATAAAAACTCCTCAAACTCAATGTTGAAGAGAAATGCTTAAAAAGAGAATTCCACAATATTGTCATGTGATTTGGTATCCAAAAGTCAATAAGTGGAATCAAGCTCCTTGTTAGAACTGACACATGCATGTAATAATTCACCTTATGAAGAATAAACTCCTTTTACTTGGATGAGAGTGAGGGCCAAAGCCATAATTTTAATAAATAACCTAATTGTCAACTATCTCTCTTCTTAAGGCACCTTTTGCTTTTACCATTTTCGAACTCATGTTCATCATCAGGTTGAATAAAAATTTTAAATTTTTTATTCTGGATAATCTTGCAAACAAGATGGTATCAATGCCATGTTTTGTTAAAATTATCATGGGTTTGAATTTAGAGCATTTAGAATTAAAATGTTTGTGGTGTATGGTATGATTTCTAGTTAATCTCAAATGACAACAGATTGTTTTTGAAAATGGTGTTAGATGGTGAGTGAGAGGTATTAGAGGTGAAAGCGTTATGAGAGGCATTTGCTAAAATTAGCTTGATTTAGAATACAGAGTCGTTGAAATTATGATATTGGTGGGGTATGATATGAATAAAAATTACTAATAAATACCTAATCATTGAAAAATACTAATATTTCATAAAAATTACTAATTTTTGGTAGATCCAAGCGAAAGATGTGAGACCTGTGTCCTTAACGAATGCATCAGATCAATTTTCTTGTTTCTCTTTGATTAGTTTAATTTCTATTGCAAGACCCTTGGATTGTAAATTTTACGTGAATGTTTAACACACAATTTGTCATTATATGATCAATAAAATAAAATTTTGCCATGCAAATAGAGAAACGAAATCACTAGAGTTGGCTTGTAGAAGCCCGAATGACTCGAATTATCGACTCAAATTATACACCCTAGTTCAAACTATATATTGATATAACGTAAAGGAGAAACATTAATTCATCACTTTTCTAATTGATTAAAATAATTTCTAATGTAATACAAGCAAAATATAGCTTTCTTTGACACACATAAGGTCCATATATAAAAGAAAGCATAATAGCCATGGTTAGCTTCAATAAGTATTACTTGTATATATCTACAAAGTCAAAAGTAAGTTAGAAAACAAAGACTCGACCACTCAAATTATCACCTCTAGTTGAAACTCTTGATATAAGATAAAATGAAAATAATTAATTCATCATTTCTTTGATTAATCAAAATAATTTCTAATGTAACACAAGAAAAAGGTCTATAAACTTTTGCTCCTCGTTACAACAAGTGAAATATTTTTACAAGCTTGTCAAAAGCAAGCTAGAAACTGAAGCTCGATTACTCTTCAAGGAGCTGTTTTGTCCAATCAAAGCGCTCCCACTCTTTCAAGAAGCTGGAAACAGCTTGTTTTTGCACTTCCACCGCCTCGTAACGGCGGCACCGGTGCATGTCTTCTTCGGCTAGATGCAGCATTCCTCTGAGGACATTAAGGCCAAAGTTACTATTGACCCTCTTCTGATCATCAATAACATGGACAAATCCCTTGTTAAGTCCAATCTCAACGTGGAAGTAAGGGAAATGTGCTGGAATAGAGCTCCTCAATCGTTTTAGACTTGTGTCAATGAGCTTCTTTGCGTTGTGCTGGCTCCACTCATCTTCAGCTTCTTCAATTGCCTGCGATGGCATCAATTTAAGGAGCGACAATGAGTTGATAATTTTGAAAATAATGAAATGAAGATGAATCAAATTACATGGTAAGTTCAAAATAATGAATGTGCATATATTGTGCACGAGCATGAAAATAGAACGAGTCCTTGGGATGCATACTACAAAAGGTCATTGTTATAGGAAACCCAAGACCCCATAAAGGCTCACATCCAAGATAACTCTCCTGATATATGGGACTTTTGACAAAGATAATATTATTTCTTAAGTATCATTTCTTTGAAAAAGATATATTGTATTTCATGCAATAGCAAATAGATTGTTAAGACGGTAAATTGAGAAAGACAAAAAAACTAATCTCAAGCATAATCCAACACACACTAACAAAATATACATATATATATATATATGAGCGCAGCAGGTGGAAACATAAAAATCAGATTCTACCAATATTATAGTATCATCGATCCTAGTTCGAACACCAAATTAAATAGCACAAAGAATAAGGAAAATACAGTGGAATATATAATTAAGAGGTTTGAAATGTAACCTTCTTGAAGAATAAAGGTGCTGTTTTGGCAACCTGTCTGGGTACAGGTATGCACTCAATCATGCAATGGCGGCGCTGTTGCGCTAATCCAATCACCGTTTCAAGAAAAACCACCTCCTTCTCTTGCTTCGCAAACATCATAATCAAACATTTCTTAAAGTTCCGAATCTCGGTCCATACATCCTCATCCACAGTTCTTGTAGCTAATTCATGCTGTTAATGGCGGATAAATACATAAATTTAGGCAGAGATTATAATTCATTGTCTTTTTTTACAGATCCAGAAGCAAATAATAATGAGATTAAAAGTAGTAATGAATGTTACCTGAATGGGTAAAATGCAACAATGGCCGGGGACTAGAGGCTGCCACTTGGGCAGCATGAGATATGTGTAATTTGCAATTGAAATTACAAGATGCATAGGACGATTGGGATTCTCCAAACAAAAGAGACAACGATCTTGCTGTGTCAAAATCCGCTTTTCATGTTGGTTTCCCTTTAAACGTAAAAGCAAAGCCTTCGCTGCTAATTGGTTTTCACTCATCCCTTCCTTTTCATTCGGCTCGTTAATAGTTGCACTAAAATCATGGAATTCTTTTTTCTTCTTGGAAGAATCTACTGCCGCAGAAAACCCATGTGACGGAGTTTTTCGTTTACGCCGGTATAAACTCTCTTGAATTTTAGGTGACTTCATCCTACAGCGACGGAGAGTCCTCTACACGGATTTATAAAATGAGAGGAGAATGAGAGAATGATGGGAAAAGAGAATGAGAGAGCGAGGGGAGGAATGTATTTATAGGTCGACCTCGTATATTATAAATTTAAATAAATTAATAAATTATCATTCAAAACCATGTGTTTGCTATGGATCTTCGTAATCGAAAATATATTGTAAAAAGAATAATTTATATTTTAAAATTTTAAAATAAAAGGAAAAGAATTGAGAGGTAAAAGTTACATATTGTATATAATCATTTTAGAAAGTATGACATTGTAATATAATTGCGCGCTCATATAATTCTCACATATTTTTTTATTTATTTTTTAATGTTTAGTGATTAATCCTATATAAATTTAAAGTAATTTAGATTTATGTTACTTGCCAATTATGACTGTAAACTTGATCGTTTTTGCACGTCCACCGCCATGACATAAAGGCCCATGCCGCTATTATATTGAACTGCTTCTCATCATCAATAACACGCATAAAACCCTTGTTCAATTAAATTCAATTTAGAAGTAAGGAAAATGCTTAAATATGGAAGTGTTTTCAGAGCCGAACCGGACCGGACGGCTGGACCGGCCAGACCATCGGCCGGAGTTAGCAAGGGCTTAGTTGAGGGGGCAAAGCTGTTTTGATGTTCCAGCCGGATTAAAAATTTTATATTTAAATATTATAAAAAACTCCATAATATTTAATGTTTAAATATAAGATATCATTAAAATTATAACTATTATCTAATTTATTTTTAATGATTTCATCATGTAATATAGGATACATGTTACATGTAAATATTTTCAAGTTGTGCAAATATTTATAGATATTTCTTACACTTATATTCGTATATATATGTACATAATATTACATTTTTCTTTAATTATTATATCACCGGTTTGACGACCGATCCGACTGGATGAACCATGACCCGCTGACTTTTTCGACTTAACATCCGGTTTGGTTTTTAAAACATTGAAATATGGAGACTAAAGCGTCTTCTCTCTAGTTTTGACTAGTGGTGTTGATCCCTTCATGGGTTTCTATATATATATATATATATATATAGATATATCTATACACACACATACAATAAAAAATTATGCTTTTTAGCAGACGCTTCTTTTTATTTATCATATATATATATATATATATATATTATATATTTGCGCGCGCGCGCCAGACGCGACAGTCACGTACTTACATATTACGAAGCAAGCATTGGAGCAATTTCCTTTTGCTTGGGCTTCGTCATGGTCTGAAATGCAATTCGCACGGACTTGTCTCTAATGAGATTGAGATAAATGCAATTGCAGGCTTTTTTTGGCTAACGTCTGCCAAATGGAACAAGATGAAAATAATTTATAATTAAGGATACAAAAGTATGGGTTAAGGGGTAATTTTGACTAGAAAGTTTTACGATCGGCAATTTTGCCCGGTCGTTATCCCAGTTAGTTTTGACCGTTAGTTGATCAAATATGCTGGCTGGCAGTCCACATGTCATCCATGTCATTTTTGTTAGGGTGAAAATTTGCCTTAGAAGCTTCAAATCTAACTAGAAAACAAAAATGAAGTAGCTCACTCATGGTCTTCCAGGGCAAATTTGTATCATAACAAACACGACGTCGATGACACGTGGACTAATAGCTCGGTATATTTGGTCAACAAATGGTCAAAATTAACTGGAATAACAGTCAGGGCAAAATTGCCCCTAGAATAACTGACAAATCTCTATTTTATTATATATTTTCATATTTTATTTGGGGATTTTGTCATGATAATTGAGCTTAAAACGTCTCTTTTTTGATTAATTGTGATTAAATGTGTTTATATGAAATTAGGACTAAAAATAGCAAAATTGTCAAAATAATTGCCATTACATTTAATCATTAATTTCATAAGAGAATTTGATATTGGTTTAATTATCTTTAATTGTAGGTGCCAGAAAAATTGGATTAAATCTGAAAATTGCAATTTGGGGCTTGAATTTAGAAAATGACAGTTTGGTATCTTGAATTTAGGAAATGACAATTTGGTCCACGAGTTCAACACAGCGTTTTGCAGCAGGTCATTAGGTCTGATTCGGAGTTGGCTTCTGTCCACTGCTTCTTTTATCTGCTGCCATCCTTTTCTTGCAGACGCTGTCGTTTTGTATCAAATAATGCACCAACTCCATTAAATGCACGGGAAGGAATAAATCAGTATGATAAACTTGCATTGATGTGGCTATGGAATTTAGTAATGGGCAGAGTAATTTTGGAAAACAGAACAACTATTTAATTATGGACTGGAAGGAACATAATAACTGTGATAAGTGCTACTTTAAACAGATCAACACAAACTCACCTTCACCCTACAGCTTGCTTGTCAAATATAAGTGGTCTGGGGTAGTTCCATTCTGCAGAAACCCATAAGCAATGTGAGAACGCTATTGAAGTTCGGTTAGATGGTAGAAAGCAAATCCTTGAGCAAATACAACGATAGAGAAGACAAAGAAGTTAGCAGAAGATAAAAAGGAAGGAAAGAAAGGAAGAGACAGAAATAGATTAAACTGAATGAGTTGGCTCTCCACGTTTGAATTTGTATTTCAAATGTGAATGGCATAGTTTAAAAATGAAGAAGAATGACGCAATGAATGAAGTTGTCTTCAGATGTTAATGGAACAATATAAAAATCGAACAAAATGGTGGGGAGTTTTGAAATATGAAATTTGAAATTCAAAATCCCAATAAGCTGACCGTCTTTTTTTTAAGCTGGCAACTCAGCACAGAGCCCGACGTCATTTTTTTATGGCAAGCCGATTCACCATTGTGAACAGTGTTTTCAGTCAGGAGCTGTAGTGAGCCAGTACAGCATTCGGCTTCAGTGCATTTGTGTTAGGAGATATGTTGATTCAAGAGCAACCTTGGCCTTAATGTCATCAGAGGGATGCTGCATCTGGCTGAGGAAGGCATGTACCGGTGCCATCATTATAACGTGGACATGCAAAAGCAAGCAGTTCTCAGCTTCTTGAAAGAGTGTGGGAGCCCTTTGACTGGACAAAACAGCCCCATGAAGGTGATCTTGTGCCTCCTTCGAACTCACTTTTGACTTGTAGATATTTCTATGTAATCCTTATTGGAGCTAATTGTGGCTACTATATATGTTTTCTTTTATAGACCTTAAGTGTTGGAGAAAGCCATGTTAACGTAATCGAATCAAATATAGTTATTTAATACTTTATATATGTACTGCACAATTAACCTTAATCAATTTTTGTAATGTATACAACTTTTGTTAATACAGTTAGTTAATACTTTATATATGTATTGCACGAAGTTTGCGCTTATTGAAGGCAATATTAATACATAATTAATAGGTATCCTTATGTATTAGTTTTCGAAGTAAGGCAACCATATAATTAATACTCATATTTTACATATACTCCGTTTAGTCCTTAATATAAGACATATTTACCTCATTTGATTAGATTAAAGAAGTTAGTTATAAGAAAAGCAATTAGTGGAATCAAACTCCTAATTGGAAGTAAGGAAATGCTTGGAAGTAACCCCTTTAGTTTTCTTTTCAAAAAGCTACCATCTTTTGTAAATTTGTTTATGCTAGATGCTACTGTAGAAATAATCCCAGCATCCTCAGCTAAAATAGTGTGACTTTTACGCTAGGATAAAACCTTTAATTTTTGGATGCTTCATTTAATTGTGCCACACATTATTTAAGTAAGCCTACCATAATTTTACCAATATTCAGTAACCTCTACAAGAATTGATAAGAGAATTCTATAAAAGCAATTGGTGGTATCAGAAAAACAATTAATTGTATCAGACTCCTAGTCAGAGGTATGGTAAGTGCTTGGCAGTAACCCTTTTAGTGTCCTTTCCAAAAAAATACCATCATTTGCAAATTTTGTTTAGGCTAGATGCTGCTACAGAAATAATCCTAGCATTGTTAGTTGCCACCACTTGACTTTTACGCTTACCACAGGATAAAAGAATCTTCAATTTTAGGAGCCTTCATTTTTTTGGTGACGGACAAACACATCCTTTAAGTAAGCTTGCCAGAATTTTATTATTATTCAGCAACTTCTACAATAATTAATAAGAGAATTCCATAAAAACAATCAGTGGTATCAGACTCCTATTTAGAAGTAAGGGAAATATTTGAAAGTAACCTTTTAGCGTCCTTTCTAAAAAGCTACCATCATTTGCAAATTTGTTTAGGCTAGATGCTGCTGTAGAAATAATCCCAGCATCCTCAGCTAAAATAGTTTGACTTTTACGCTTACCAAAATATAAAGCAACTTCAATTTTAGGTGCCTTCATTTCATGGTATTGCGCATACACATCCCTTAAGTAAGCCTGCCAGAATTTATCAATATTCAATAACCTTTACAAGCTAGAATTGACAAGAGAATTCCATAAAAGCAATTAGTAGTATTAGACTCTTAATTAGAAGTAAGGGAACTACTTGGAAGTAACCCTTTAGTGTGCTTTCCATAAAGCTACCTTCATTTGCAAATTTGTTTTGGTTAGATGTTGCTACACAAATAATCCTAGCTTTCTCAACTGCAGCAGCATGCCTTTTACCCTTACCCTTGAATAAAGAATCTTGAATTTTAGGTGCCTTCATTTTACTGTGTCACACATCATTTAACTAAGCCTCCTAAGATTTTATCAATATTCAGTAACCTCTACAAGAATTGATAAGAGAATTCAAAAAAGAGATATTAGTGGTATCAGAACACTAATTAGAAGTAAGAGAAATGCTTACAAGTAACCCTTTTAGTATCCTTTCAATAAAGATACCATCATCTGTAAATTTTTTTAATCTAGATGCTGCTAAAAAAATAATCTTAGCATCCTTAGTTGTAACAGCTTGACTTTTACGTTTACCTCAAGATAAAGAATCTTCAATTTTATATGCCTTAATTTAATAGTGCAGGACAGACATCCTTTAAGTAAGCCTGCCAGAATTTTATCAATATTCAGTAATATCTACAATAATAAAAGAATTCCATAAAAGCAATTAGTGTTATCAAAAAAGCAATTAATGGTATCAGAATCTTAATTAGAAGTCAGGGAAAAACTTGGAAATAAACCTTTTAGCGTCCTTCCCAAAAAGCTACCATCATTTGCAAATTTGTCTAGGTTAGATGCTGTTGTAGAAATAATCCTAGCATCTTCAACTACAACAACTTGACTTTTACACTTACACTAATATAAATAATCTTTAATTTTAGGTGTCTTCATTTCATGGTACCGCACATACACAACCATTAAGCAAGCCTCCTAGAATTTTATCAATATTCAATAACCTTTACAAGAATTGACAAGAGTATTACATAAAAGTAATCAGTGGTATCAAACACCTAATTAAAAGTAAGGGAAATGCTTGGAAATAAAATTCTTTAATACTACTATGTGATTTGGTATCATAAAAGCAATTAGAAGTGAGGGAAATACTTGGAAAACCCTTTAGTGTCCTTTCCATAAAGCTACCATCATTTGCAAAATTGTTTAAACTAGATGTTGCTGCAGAAATAATCTTAACATCCTTATCTGCAACAGCTTAACTTTTACACTTATACCAGTATAAAGAAACTTCAATTTTAGGTGTATTAATTTCACATGCAGGACAAACACATCCTTTAAGTAAGTTTATTAGAATTTTATCAATATTCAGTAACTAATACAAGAATTGACAAGACAATTCCATAATAGCAATTAGTGGTATTAGAAAAATAATTGATGGTATCATATTCCTAATTAGAAGTAAGGAAAATGTTTGGAAGTAACCCTTTTGGTGTCCTTTACTTAAAGCTACCATCATTTGCAAATTTGTTTAAGCTAGATGCTGCTACAAAAATAATCTTAACATCCTCAGCTATAACAGCTTGACTTTTACGTTTATGTCAGGATAAAGAATCTTCAATTTTTTGTGCCTTAATTTAACAGTGTAGGAAAAACATCCTTTAAGTAAGCCTGCCAAAATTTTATCAATATTCAGTAACCTCTACAAGAATAAGAGAATTCCATAAAAGCAATAAGTGGTATCAAAAAAGCAATTAATAGTATCAAACTCCTAATTAGAAGTCAAGGAAAAACTTGGAAGTAACCCTTTTAGTATCCTTCCCAAGCTATCATCATTTGCAAATTTGTTTAGGCTAGATGCTGTTGCAGAAATAATCCTAGCATCCTCAGCTGCAACAACTTAACTTTTATGCTTAACCTAATATAAATAATCTTTAATTTTAGGTGTCTTCATTTCATGGTACCGCACATACACATCCCTTAAGTAGGCCTTCTAGAATTTTATCTATATTCAATAACCTTTACAAGAATTGACAAGAGTACCACATAAAAGTAATTAGTGGTATCAGACGCCTAATATAAACTAAGGGAAATGCTTGGAAATAAAGTTCTTTAATACTGCTATGTGATTTGGTATCATCAAAGCAATTACAAGTAAGGGAAATACTTGGAAATAACCCTTTAGTGTCCTTTCCATAAAGCTACCATCATTTGCAAATTTGTTTAGGCTAGATGCTGCTACAGAAATAATCCTAACATCCTTATATGCAACAGCTTGACTTTTACACTTACCTCAGGATAAAGAATCTTCAATTTAAGGTGCCTTCATTTCACAGTGCAGGACAAGCACATCCTTTAAGTAAGTCTACTATAATTTTATCAATATTCAGTTACTAATACAAGAATTGACAAGAGAATTCCATAAAAGCAATTAGTGGTATTAGAAAAGTAATTGGTAGTATCAAACTCCTAATTAGAAGTAAGGGAAATGTTTGGAAGTAACCCTTTTGGCGTCCTTTGCAAATTTGTCTAGGCTAGATGTTGCTACAGAAATAATCCTAGGATTTTCAGCTGCAACAGCTTGACTTTTATGCCTACCCTAGGAAAAAGAATCTTAAAGGTGCCTTCATTTCATGATGCCGGACAGACACATCCTTTAAGTAAGCCTGGAAGAATTTTTTCAATATTTAGTAACCTCTACAAGAATTGACAAGAGAATTCCCAAAAAGCAATTAGTGGTATCAGATTCCTAATTACAAGTAAGGAAAATACTTAGAAGTAACCCTTTTAGAGTCGTTTCCATAAAGCTACCATCACTTATAAATTTAGTTAGGCTAGATGTTGCGGTAGAAATATAACATCTTCAACTGTAATAACTTGACTTTTACACCTAC